>WAAE01011734.1:0-101448 GCA_013400495.1 Nicator chloris | reverse complement strand
ATTTATTTATTTGAATTAATCCCACCCATTTGAACAAAAATAAACCCCCAGAAGAAGTTGTTTGGATGTGCATGTCCTTGTAAAACTTGAGAAAGCTTCTGGACTTTTTAAACTACAGCAAGACTAAATGCAGAGAGGCAAGTGGGTGCATCTGCTGGCAAATGGAAAGATGCTAGTAAAACAAAGCAACAAAGGGTAAACTCGCTTCCTTGAAAAGGTGAAAAGTGAATATAAACTATATTGTGCAAATTAATCCTCCTGTATATCATTGGTTCTTGCTTCTGAACGGAGTTTTTCCAGCTGTCTTTCAGTACTTATGTGTATCATTTGCTTTCTTATGCCGTTCATGTTCATCAGCTCATAAAGCTTTCTAGAAATCAAAATGAATCTCTTAAAACCTTGCTTCAGAGGAAGCTGACTGTCTAGAAAGGATTTGGGATCTTGTTTTAGTTATCCAAAGGTCAGCAGGCAGAGAAGAGACATTTCTACAGCTTTCAAGTAACTTTCAGAAATGCCCTTTTGTCCATAGGGATGTACATGTTTCTTAGGTGCAGAGATGCTCCAGATGGCTTGGTATGAGCTAACAGGCAGCAGGGCAGTGCACAATTACAGTGTGACCAATTCTGGCCCTGTAAGTCATGTTTCACTGTAGGTGTGACTACTGAGCCTGAGCTGATTCTTTAGATCTCCTGGGAGAAGAGTCTCCGGCTCATGTGTATCACTGCTGAAGTATGTGGAGATATGCACACAGCAAAACAGATTTAGCTGAATGAACTAACAAGCCATGGGTGCAGCTTATTCACAGCAGTACATTTTGGTCTAGAAAGAGCTGGTTTGCTCCAACAATGGCTCTGTGGTGACCATACATGTATCCAAAAGGTGCTGGGGGAGGTGTGTTGCTCTGAGGAGGCTGTAGATCTAGAAATCCCAGATAAATCTCCAAAGTTCTGAAATTCTACCTCAACAAGATTTCCAGAATCAAAAAAAGTGGGTGTATCCAGCAGAGCAATATCTTAACTTCTTGGAACGTGGTACATCTGGACCTTCAGTAATATGGTTGGGATTCAGGTTTGAATGCAGTGTGAGGCGAGTCAGGGTGAAATATTTGGTACCTCTGCATGTCACTGCCTTACGCATGCTGGTCAGGTATCAGCAGTACCCCTGTTTCTTGAGAAATTGCATCCTAAGTCAGAGAGACATTTTTAACACTCTACCTGAAGCCCACAGCTGTTGCACTGATGAAAATACTGTGAAGTGGATTTTGTTCTTTCTCTTAGTGTGCTCTGTTTTCCCTCTTTTAATCTGCTGTAGATTTGTGGCAAGGGTGTTTTTATGCCCAGTTCTCCAGCTGGGATGAATAAAACAAACAGAGGTCAAGTGACTAATTCAAACCCAAACAGTGCACCAGCCCTTCAGCTAGGCTTTTGGAATGAGCTTAATGATGTTTAACTCCTTGCTGTAGCTGCTGCTTTAAAGTGTTCCCAGCAGATTGGCTACCAGGTCTACCAAGCTACCAAGGACAAGAGGCCTGTTCCTTGCCATTTAAACCATCAGAGTACAAATCACCACAAACCCAGGGAACAGTGTTTGCACCAGTGCATGGACAAGTACAGTGCAAAACTCAGTGTGTACCTATTCTCCAAATGATCCTGGTGTCAGTGTTCGGGGCTGTGCTGCCTGCCATTAGTCATCCAAAAGGCAGAGTCTGCCTTATATATGGTGACTGTATGACTGATCCTGGAAACTGAGGTGGTTGGCTGAAGAATATAGCAACACATCCAGAAATAAATAGGTAGTGCCCAAAAAACTGTTCTTTGCAACCACAGAGGCCCTTGAGAGGGGCAAGGAGACTAAAGCTGATGTTGCTTCAATCACAGTCAGGAAAGCGATGGCTCCGAATGCCAATTCACCTTCATCTCTTCTGCAGGAGCCTGGGGCTTTTTTCCACGTTCTTCTTGGGGTTCACATCTCCCTATCCTAGACAAGGCTATCTGTAAGCGATAGGGATGAACAGAAATCTCTTTCCCTTGCAATGCTGCTTGTTCCTTTTGACACGGGGAGGGGGTATTCCCTGCCTGCTCCTCACAGTGAATTCAGGATTCTGAGGGGAATATTGAAAAGACACTAGCAGGCTGTCTTCTCCCTGTCTGGCCAGCGGCCTGGGGAGACAATCTTTTACCAGAATTAGTAACTGTGAGGCCATGGAAGGGGAAATGCCCATAATAAGAGGGCCTTCTACATGACTCCCACCAGAGACATTGAGTCGAAATGATACAGCCTTGTCCGTAGCAACTTGTCTGTTCCAGTTTTATGTGATTCAACAATAGAGTTTCCACTGTTTCCCTTGCAAGACTCAAAAGAAAGCAGGTCTTACAGACCAGATAACCCTTCCTTATTCATGTGGAATAATCCCACTAAGAAGTCATTCATGGGTAAAGCAAAGAGAAGCTGTCTCTAAAACAGCTTTCTGCATACATTTGAGCCAGTGGATTCCTGCGTGTACACTGTTGTGCTTGTGGAGCAGAGCACAGAGACTAGGGGCAGCCTGGGTAAGCGAATGTAACTTCTCCCCAGTACAAGCAAAATATCACCACAAACAACCCTCCCCTTCCTCCCCTCCACCCTGTCCCCATCTTTCTGGGTTCTGCTTGAATGGAGAAGTAGAGAAACAGGTCATGGCAGGAGCTGTGCTTGCACAAACAAGGAACAGTATCCCCCACATATAACACAACAACCTCTGGTATGTGTTTCAGATGGCTTGAAACCTTGAAGCCCTGCATTTTAGGTGGTAACTATCCATCTGAAGGAAACAAATTTAGCTTCTCTGTCACTTGCACTCTTTTCAGACTGGTGAGGTTTGTGACTCATTATGAGCCCTCAACAAGAAAGAAATATTACACACTTGAGTTTGTTAACTTTGCTGAGCTTGGACTATCAGGTTGTGAATGAAATGATAGTCCCAGACTTTGGAGAGAGACCCGTGAAGAGCTGAAAGACAGGTGTCTTATCAGCCAGTTGACAAGCAGTTCCAACTTATTCTTTGGCAATCTGCACTTTGAATGAGTCAAGTGCAGTGGCCTTGATAACAGAAGGGACTGCCTTTGGCACAGCTCCATAGCTTTGAGCAAATATGTTCTCATATACACTGCAAAGGGATGCCAGGTAGATGATGTCAGAGATGAATCTGAAACCTGTTCCTGCTTGTGTTGCAATCCTTCAGATAGACTGGGGTTGCGACGAGTGAGGCATGGTTTGATAACTTGTCCAATGGGACAGCTTCAGGGGCTGTGGGCAAGTCAGATGAGGAGTGACATGCAGAACAATGAGGAACCCCGCAAGCCTCATCAGCCAGTCTCCCTGAATAACAGCTTGAAAGGATTAAATCTTTGGCTGGTTGCACCTTACATTCAACCAGACCGTGTGCCTAGAGACAGCACAGCATGATAGTGACAGCTCAAATTAGTGTGCTTTTGGTGAAGTTCTTAAAATCACCAGAGTTAAAAGGAGATCCTAGGGTCAGATGTGACAGTATCCAAGAGTCTGTAAAGTTTCATAGTTGATAAAGAGCAGAGAAGGTTACACTGGCTGTTTGTGAGGAGAGCAAAATCACCTTGAGCCTTTTCTAGATAAAATTTAAAATTGATGTCCAAGAAATCAATCGTATTATCAGTATGGGATTTGGATCAGGATTTCTTGGGCATTTGAAAATGAAATAATATTGAAAAGAAATAATATTGGAGTTTTTGTTTGTGTCAAGGATCTTGGTAAGTAATTAACTACTTTAGGACTTTTTCAGCTGGTCTCATACATGATATCAGGCCAATACTTTCATGACCATGTTTTCTTGGAGACAGTATACTATGATAACAAAAGCGTCAACTAGTTTGCCTGGGAATAAGAAGATAGTGTCCCCATGCATTATGAGCAGGCTGCTCTTTTCATTGTGCTAAAAATGAAGTGAATTTGGACAATTTCTTGGCTGGCAGTTCCCTAATGCCAGTGGGAACCACAGGGGAGCATTGATTATTTGGCTGTTATTATAGTCAGTCTTGCTACCTGAACAGTCAGCATGAGCAGACAAAGTGAGGAAATATTCCAGCTTGTAGTGACAATCAAGCAGCATGGTCTGGGGACCACGTCTGCAGCTGCAGGTTGCTTGGAACACTTGTGTTAGGAGTTCTTACTGGCTTGAAAACATGATAAGATCTAGCAAAATATTTCACTTCTGCATTCATATAGGTTTAACAAGGAGTATTTTAAGAGAATCACAGGAGTGACCTGTGGCTTTCATAAACTTAACATGGACAACTGTATATGTTAACTATGGAAAAATTTGATTCCTGTAGGAGTAGAAAATGCTTTTCTGTCAGTCATGCACTATTGTATCTATTGTTATTAAATACCTTGATTGAAGCATTAGGGGCTTCCTTTCTAGATAGAGGTACATCAAGGCAGTAATACAGCTTCTCACAATGAACCAGAAGTGGTGTCTGCTTCTGTGAATTACCACTAAGCTGAACATGACTTGTCAAATAATTTTAAAGGCCTCTATGTACTAGCAAGTCTATTGCCATGAAAATCCCATGGAGAAAAGTTCTTGAAGTTTGGCACTTCAGTTGTTTTTCTGTGCTAGAAGCTGAGCTAGCCAAAGAATGCCTGTCTGGGTTTTGGCACAGAGGCTTACTGGATTGTTCCTATCAGTATCTGTGAAAATTATGTTAGCTGCAATGATGCAGCAGTCTAAGAAGACTAACCCCATCAATTTTATATTTTCTCTTTGTAACTTGGGTGCTTTGTTCCTTAATAGTTTCCAAAGCTGCTCAGAAACATGAATGCACAACCCCAGGCAGAAACATTGCTGAAGAATATCTGGAAAGCAGAATACTCACAATTCATTGCAACATTATTGATGCAGCAGAAATTTTCAGATTGCAGATGCCTGACTCTCCACCAAGCTAGTAGAGTCAGTCCTAAGAAATATGGTCACATTGATAGGAGTGCATGGATAAATATGATCCACTGAAAAAGTACCAGTGTGGCCACCGTGAGGGGGAGTCTGATAGCATTCTGTAGAGTGTCAATAAGTCTGCAGATAAAAAGGATCCAGCCAACATGTTATGCTAGGATTTTCAGACAATCCTTGATGATGTTCCACAACATAACATTTTAGCAATATAAAGTTGCTGTGGGGTTAGAGGAAAGGTTCATTTTCAAACTAAAAGCTGATTAAAGCTGAGGAAACTAAGAATCACTGCGTGGCCACTTTTCACAATGGAGAAAAGTCAACACCAACATCCTTTTGAGATCACTACTGGGCTCATTTTGATTCTGAAACATCATCAATGACAAAACTGGGAGGGAAGAGTTAAATCTATAATTTTTGGATAAACATTTTGAGTAAATCAATTGCTACACCAATGGTGAAGGACATTCAACGACTATCATAAAACTGAATGAGCAAAATGCTGGTGGATACACTTCGCTTTAGGTAAATAAGAGGAAATTCATTTAGGAAAAAAGTGACCTTAACCAGGCTACATTGTGCTGGACTCTGAACTGTATGTTATTACTTCTACAAAAGAAATTTTGAAGTCATTACTAGAGATTCCCTGAAATTCTTGCCTTAAGGTGCTGAAGCTGATAGAAAGCCAATGAAGTTGTGGCCATCAGAAGGAATGATGCTGTGAACAAGACTGACATTTTGCTCCTGTGTATAACTGATGTGTCTCCATCTTGAGTGCTGGGCACAGTTCCAGTCTCTGCACCTGAATAAAATAGTGCAGCTGGAAAATGCCCAGAAGAGGATAGCTAAAATGATTGTTACAAGAGAGCAATCATCTTACAAGGAGAGATTAAAAATGCAGAGTCTCTTCAGTATGGAAACAAAAGGGCTGAAGGGGTTTATGATTGAGATGTATGCGGGTATGTTTAAACTAAATGATAAATTACTAGCACATCCTGTAGCACTAAAGCTAAGAAGCATTTTGGGAAACTAGTAGGAGATAATTTAGAAGACATGAAATAATCCTTGATAAGGCAGGTAATGACCCTTTGGACTTCTTGCCCAGGATATTTTGCAGGCACCGTGTCAGGAGGTTCAAAAAGTGATTAGACAGATTCACAGATAAGAAATCTATAAAGAGATATTAAAAGGAACAGACAAGGGAATATATAACCTCTAGCACTAACACCACTGCAGTTCCTGAACAGATAAGAGGGAAAGAGACCACTGAAAGTGGTTTCCCCAAATAGCATCACTTCATGTCCTGCAGTGTCCTTGCCAATGATCTGCTTTATATATGCTTGAGTGGGTCTAATTTCATGACAGATTTCCCCTCAGCAATAACATTGTATGGCCAATTTACAGTAGATGCTGTATGAAGTGTGTGTTGAGGTTGGTGTTAGTGCACTTATGACTAGCACGTGCTGCACGATACCAACTGACTTCTAACTCGGTACAATTGATGTAGCATGTTTCTTTGTGGAGATTGCCTTGGGGCTTCCTTGCCAATGAGGTGCTCAAGCTCTTTGTCAGGTTTTGGGTGAAGGGGAGGATATGTTCTATATGGACCAGCAAAGGCAAGATACATTCCTACTTTCAGAAAGCACTTGTGGGAAAATGTGGGGGAAAAGGTTCTTTCTTAGGGGCTCTTGACTGCAAGGACATTCTTAATGTAGGACTCACTGTTGGAACAGAGCTATAGCAAAAACTTAACCTTGTAACTTCCAAAGGTATCACTATCATGACCCCTGTAGTATCAGAGATAGGACAAAGTGGTACTGACCCTACTAAACGGGCTGATGCAAAAAAAGAGATGTCTCCATTGGCAATTGACACCCCTCAGCTGGATCCGACTTCCTTTATACAGATTCTTTCATTAGCCTGTACAAGTCACTTCTCCAGACATGGAGTAAAAGTCTCTTCATTTTCTTGCTGAATAAAATAAGAATAATTGTTGTCTTTGGATCAGCAGGCTTCTGTATTTTTCATGGTTCTTTTCCTTTCCAGAAATGATTCTCAGTGTCTTGGAATGAGTGTCTTGCTAAATAAAGGCTATCACAGATGCTGTCCCCAGCCTCAGCAGAGACTTGGGTGTTTGCTCTTGGCAGATGACACTGATGTGGCTGAGTTCCCAAAGTTCCAGTGGGTTTCTCAGTGACAACTGCGATGACAATATGTGCTTGTATGGTTTTCTGAAGTATAAGTTTTCTTTATATTTTCATTCAGTGCAAAAGACCTTTTCCTGGGTGACTGTGAAGTAAATCATAGAATCACAGAGTGTTTTGGATTGGAAGGGACCCTAAAAGTCACCTAGTTCCAATCCCCATGCCTAGAGCAAGGACGCCTTTGACTAGATCAGGTAGCACTAAGGAACAGGATTCAAAAATCCCCCTCCACCTCATCATCTCCAGAGGAGACAATTTCTCACCAAGCTGCTGAAGTTTCACTGTTCAGATATACGATGCAGTATGATAGGCCACCCAGCTAACAACAGCCACGATAGATTTCTCATTCTGCTTGTGAAGTTGAAACCTCTGGCCAATGTCTAATGATGTAGTAGGCAACAACTGTGCCTTCAGCAAGACTACAGTTCTGCTGTTTCTCTCCATGTGAGGCAAAGTGAGAACTATGAGAAATATGATGATGACAAATGTCTTAGCTCCAAAGAACTACAAAGGGAATAGCCTCTTTCTGATTTGGATTGCCTGTCTTGTTGGCTTCAAGGTGATGTAAAAGTCATGCATAAGGATCTCATGATACCTCTGGAATTCCTCAGTCCATCCCAGAGTTGTCATCTCAAATTGTGGGAAATGACATTTGTTTGTATCCTCCTTTAAGTGCAAGGAAGCTTTTAGTGCAAGGGCTTCCTGGTTGAAAGGCTCCTTTCACCTCTCAGTGGCTCCAGAAGTCTTGCTGCTTGTTCGTATTCCTTAGTAGGACCCATTCCTGATGAATGGAAATTTGACAGCTTATTTATGGGAAAGATTGCAGAGACCTGAAGCAGCAAGCACACATAACTTTTTCAGTGACAGTACTATGAAATACAGCAGTGAATGAATGGCTGCCCTGATTCCCCTGGCTGTTGCTGGATGAAGAAAGAGCAGAAGGAACAGAATACAATATGATTTTTTTATCCTTTGGTATAAACAAGAAATAGAACACCTCAGATAGATAGCCATTAATGCTACATAAAATTGAGGTTCTCTTACAATGATGCATATCTTACCTGAAGGGAGTGTAGAAAGACTGTGACCCAAAGAATTGATTATTGCTGCTTTGAAACTAGAGCAATTCAAGTGTGAGCCTGCTTAAAATACCTGTTGGAAACCTATTTCTGACTAGAAACATTTAGAGATAATTTGTCACATTGATACTAACCATCAAGAGCCAAAGCAGAAAGAGAGATATTTTAACCTCTTGCCTTCCAGAGGGAAGTGCAAAGGAGAGAAAGGAGAGGAGGGAACTGCCAAGATGAGTGTTTCCATGAACAAAAGAGGAGCCTACCTTGGGCTTGTTATCTCCTTTCAGCTGCAAAACTGGGATGAAGCAAAAGCAGGAAAACTTGTTCATGTAAATGTGAGGTAGAGTGGTTTGGTTCCTGCCTAGTATGTGTTTCTTAGGGAAAGAGCACAGGACTGACTTTACTTACTATCCAGACTGTCTAACCATCTCTCCAAACTGCAAAGTTGGTGCGCATAAAAAGTGTGAGGGATGATGCTGACAGAGGAAATAGAAGCAAAAAAAAGCAGACACTTTATTTATGCAGAAAGATTAGGCCCTCAAAGCTACAAAACAGGCTAATTGTTTAATTTAATGGGAAATTGTGGGAGAAAAGGCTTATTGAGGTAATTTGCCACTGGGAGAACAAATTTAGAAACTTCTTGACTTAAGCGCCTTGCAAATCTGGCTGATGCTGAAATACAGCTTTGGAATGTAACTTGAAGATACCCATTTACCCTGACCTGAATGAAGAGTTATCAGACAATACCTAAAGCACCTGAAGGAAAGCCTTGAGGAATGAAGAGTGCATTAGTTTTAGGTAGTGTGGGTTTCCAAAAGTTGTCAGGTGCTGTTCTCCCAAATACCCACAAAGTTCTTTCTTCACCTTTTGTCCCTGATGCATTTCCCAAATGGTTTGAGAAAATCAGGCAGGGTAAGAGTTTCAGTCTCCCACACTCTTCCAAGATATTTTTAAAGGAGAACATGGCAGGAAAGTTCCTACTAGTTCACTGTGATGATTTTTATCCAATGTCTAATGGTGTTTGTTTATTCTAAGAGGTATTACTTTCATCTACTTAAAGGACGTAATAAAATCCCTTAAAATTATTATGGCAGCATCCATCTTGATTAGCTCTTGGCAAGTAGGCCTGCCCATTGTCACATAGACACCCCACCTAATTGTGCCCCCCCATAAACAGTAAAATATTTGGTCATTAAAGCCACAAGAAATATCTCATATTACTCAAATAAGACGGTACTTTCCATTTTAGTTTACCTCAGGCAAATTAAACAGGCCCTCTTGAAACAGTGACAAAGAGTTATAGGAGCTTAGCACCAGACACCAATTACGATTTGAGAACTAAATGCCATAATTAACAAGACATATACTTTAATCTAAAGCAACTCAAATATGTGGCTGGATAAAGAAAAAAGGTAAGGGTAAACTCTGTAATTATAATAAATCAGTGTACTGAGAAAGTGTGTACCCTTGAGGTATATTCTTTTATTCTGCAATTAACTTTCAAGTGTTTTTGCTTAATAACACCCTCTTCCATGCACATATAAAAAAAAAACTTCCTTGAATTCTCATATTCCCCAGCCCTCTGAATAAGCATTCATTTCCACAGACACTTTTTCCTGCCATCTGTGGGTGATAGGTGTGTGCCAGTAGTGCTGCATGGCAGTTTCTCCCCTAGCTGTGGGCTTCTTGTGGATACCCTCTAATGGCCCAGTTTTGCTTTTGTGGCCAGGAGCAGAAGCAGCATGAGCAGTATGCATACATCCCGCTCAGTGCAAAGCTGGGGCAGTGCTGAGTGCTTTTAAAAATCCCATTGCAAACTTCTTTAGCATAAAGGAAGCTTAAAAAAGGTTTCTCACTAATATATAAGTAGCACAAATTTGTATACTTCATTTTACATTATTATTTGATAAATAAAATCAGGCTTGTGATATTTTCCCTTTATTGTATTTGAAGGACACCCTAATGCATTCTCCCAAGAGATCTATTTATACAAACCTCTACTTTTGCCATATTTCTGTCATCTGCAATAGAATTCTAGGATGTAGTAACCATCTAGAATTTCTCCATGCTCTTGCTAACAAAGATAGGTGAGAATTCCCTTGCTTTTCAAGACAGAACAGTAGCCTCTACCAATTTATAAAACTATGTGCCAGAACCAGACAAGTGAAGAGGAAAGGAGAAGTGACTGTTAAAACTAAAGCTTTGTGAGTATAAGATGAATGTGTCAAGGTTAAAGTACTCCTCTAATCCCAGAGTGAGGAAGGAAAGCTGTAGCTAATAAAGTCCATCCATGCAGTTTTATCCACTTGCATGCACTTTACTAGAGGAAGAGGTGCAGTCTGGAGACCAATTACAAATCACTCGTCTGATTCTTTTAATCCCTTTATTTCCATATCTGATCAAAATAAAGATTTAGTCTTTTTCCCGTGTCTAAGAAAAGAAAAGAAGTCCCAAATTTATCTGCAATGCATTGTTTTCTGTTATTGACATGCAGCCTCATATTTTATTCTGAAGCTTTTCTGTTCCTCTGACTATGAGTTTCTCATGGCTATGCATGGGTCTAGATTTGTGTTTGTTCATTGTTTTTTGCCAGTTTGACATGGTTTGGGGGAAAATGAGACCATAAAGCTCAATTCCATTAGAAAGTCCTTACTTTAGATTGACCCTTGGCAATCCCCAGTGGAACCAGGGGTGGAAATTGGAAGGACAAGCATATGCACAGCAGCAGACAGAATGGATTCCTTAGTACTGTCTGGTTATGCAGGTGTGTTTCCGTTTTCAAACTACTGTGGTCTTTTCTCAAACTTAAGCCATGAATTGTGGTACAGCTGCACCCACAGTTTCAGCTACAAGCAATCAGACACAGCATCAAGGACTTGTAGTATTTAGGGTAAGAGCAGAGGAGGTCACTCCTTTACTACCTTCAACAGGTAACATATTTGGGACTGGTGCTAGGAGTACAGGGCAAGGCAAGGAGGAGTTCCCTCTTCTCACCTAAGGGCATTTTAGCTATTGCTGGTCATCAAGGAAGGCAGGCAATGGTTCAGAAACTTGACATATTTTGTTCAGCACCATGATGAAGAACTGAGAAGTTTAACATAAAAACCACAACTTCAGGGAGTTTGAGTGCAAAAGTCTGCAAAAGCCTCAGTGTATGTGTTAGTGTTTGGACACAGATAGTTGTTAAAAAAGGTCCCATCTTGACTGTAAAATGGTGGAGCACTTAATTGAACCTCTCACTTATTAAGAATATGTAATATTATTCTCCATTTTAGAAATTTGTTTTCTGCATTTCATTAGCCCTTTGAGTGATTTCTTATGTTTTGTCCTACCCAAGCCTAATAGCTTATATTATCCCTAAGTGGAACAGTTACTTCTGGCATTCAGTGTGGTAGAACATGTATTTTATTCTCTTAATCATTACGCTCCAGATGCAAGAAGTGCCCCACATCAATGAAGTGAGCTTCAGCCTATGTCTGCTGTGCAGGTGCTAACTCTGCAAGCTCTTTCTGCTGCTTATCACTCATTCCCTCCCTGTTGTTCTTTCACTCTGAGGCTGTGTTTCTAATGCTGCTCCCCAGCAATGAGAATAAAGTGGGTGCCTGTGAGACAACAAACCCTGAAGCCTGACTGTTGCAGCGCTGGTGATAAGATGTAAACTAAGATTGCATAACTCTTCCAGCAAAGAAGTCTAGCTGCGAGTGAGATACTCTGAGCAAAGCTCATGGGGTTTGATCCTGTCCTCAGATAGGGAGAGCCCCAGTGATGCAGAGTATCTTATCAGATCAACCACCTGATTTTACAAGATTTGCAGAATGCTGTGCCCTTAAGCTAAGGCAGATGCTGAGCACTGAGTATGTGTTGCACTTTCATTCAGTGATGCTGTAATTTCTTAATGCCTTCTATGTCACTTAGAAACTGTGCCTTGTATTAGAGGAACCCAGCTGTAGTATCACACCAGTCTCCACTGCTGACTGGGCTCTGCTGAGAATTCTCTATCAAGAATTATCTGAATATTGTGAATTGGTGAGAAAAAAAACAGGGTCTGTTTGAATGCTGAAGAAGGAATCCAGGGTGCAAAAAGGTTTGCGTGCAGTGTCCAGATATCTGCTCTGGGCTGATCTACTTAGCACAACTTGCTTTACATGGCTGGGCACAGAAAATAAATGATTATTTAACTGATGTGTTTATGGAGTTAATGAGTAGCAGTGAATGCTACTTAAAGCTTCTATGCCATGGTTTGCTCAAATGTCTGGAGAATCCTTCTCTTGAGATGTTTACCTATCTTTCTGCCATTTCTCTCTGCAGTACCTTATTGACCCAAAGGAACTGTGAGCCTGATCCACTGGCAGAATTGGCCTTGCAGGAACTGTCAGCACTAGTGAGCTTAATCCATTTGCATGGGAGTACTGAATCCCTTAGTTAGCTTCTGACAATATTTTCATTCTTTACTGTCCCTTGCATTTTCACACTACTGTAACGAGTATGAACCATTCTTGATTTGGCATTACTAAGCTAAAATATCATTACTAAAACATGTCAGTGACCTACTGGTCACTCTTTGTGTGCTCGTATTTCTGATGTGTCTTTCGTGTTTCAAGAATGAAGTAAATTTTGCAGGAGAACAAGAACATATATGTGGCTGGTTACTTTTGAATTTGTAGCCTGTGCTGTTAATTATGGGAATAAATCTGGTTTGATTGTGGGTGAAAGTTTCAAAACCATGTGGAGAATCTATTCCTTTTTGAACACACTTGTCTAAATCTCTGCTAGAGGCTTGATTTTCTCAATGCACATCTTGAAGCACTTGCACAAGGTGGCAGTGCTAAAGCTCCTGGTCACTCCTTTCATTTTACATAATCTCTTGACTAAAGTTTCTTAGAACCCAAACTGGTTTTGAATGTGGGGTGAGGCCTTAAAATCATTTACATGTCTTTGCTCCCTGTCTAGTAATCAGGCAACAAACTGAAAAATCCAGATCAGTCTGTACCCAAGGCAATATTTTTCGGCAAATCTTTTCTGCGTGCTGCTTTCTTGCTATTTCTGCATTTGCTCTCAAGAATTTGGGTTGCCTTTCTGTGTTGGATCATGCCAAGTCCATTAGATCTTGCAGGATGTCTTGTGAAAGGGCATTTGCAGGCTCAGGTGATTTTCTTCTGCATTGCAGAGGTTGGGTTTCTAGAGAGGTCAAGGTAAAAGTTGTGGGTTTTGGAATGAGATTTAGGTGTACAAATCAATACATGCACTTGAAAGAATTTTACTTTTGCTCTTCATTGTTAGAATTTCCAGCATATTTTTGAGGTTGTTATGGTTTCTTTCCTTTGTGTCCGTGAAATGCTTGCCCCTATCTTTTCATGTATCTGTATTTATGCATATACTACAAATAAAAGTAGATTTGAGGGCAAACACTGTAGAATATTGCCTCAGGATTTAAGTTGAGATCGTAATATGTTGCTTGAAGGCTCTGGACAATACTGCTTGAACAAAGGAACTCTTTCAATCCAAAAAGGTTTGTTTTCTGTAATGGCTCTCAAACCCAATCAATATTTGTTTTATTAACCTGAGGGGTGGATTCAGTTTAAAGTCTTAGTGTAGTTTGTTTGAAGTGCTTTGTACTTGGAAGCTCTGTGAGAGGTAAACAATACTGAGAGTCACAGCAACAGTGGCCTATTGTATTGAGCAAGTGCCTTTTGTATAGAGGCTGTTGACCACTTGTGTTGTTTTTTGAGGATATCAGCCCATGCTTTTTTCCTGACACAACCTCCAGCATTCAAACATCCCAAAGATTGGTAAATATTTATCAAGATGCTTCAAAAATATTTTTCTCACCAGTGTTTGCTGGCTCTACTGTGCAGTTTTCTTCTCTTTTAATACTGTGGTACAGATGCAGGAGGAGGTGAACAAGATCATTGTTTGCCAACATCAAGAGCAATGCAGCTGTGCCTGATTATGTTAAATCGTACGATGACGCACCATTTTTGACATATGCAGCATCTCTTTATTGTAAATTAATCACCCTAAGAATCTCTTTTCATTAGTTAGAACATTAGTGTTTTGCCTCTTTATGTTTTGCATTATTTAGAATCATCATGGACCGAGATGTTTATTTACATAATTAGCTCCATATGCCTTCACTACATTCAACATATGGCTGCAGCTATGCAGGGCTCCTGTCCCTTCAAGAAGCTGTGCTGGCCCTGGAGGCAAGCCTGGGAGAGATCCTCTGGGCATCTGCATGAGCCTGCAGTCTTCAGCACCTTGAGTAGTGATGGGGTGTGGCAGCCACTTTGCACCTAAAATATACCTTTCCTTTAACTGGGATAAAAAAAGGATAAAATATCTATGTCTGTGACAGCCAGTGATAGCAAGGGTCACCAGTGGGAGGTTGTTTGGGGAGGACTAGGCTGTTCTGCTCAACCCTGGTATTGTCTTGGCTGCAAGGGAGAAGCCTTCTCAAAAGCTGACTGCAACCTCAATTCATTATGATTTTGAGGCATCTGTAGTCCTGCTACACTTTCATGCTCAAAAGTTCTGAGCTACACTCCAAAATAATGTGAGGTTGATGGCAAAATCATGAGATTAAAAAAAAAAACCAAACAGTTCTGGATTCTTTGATTTTCTTTGATGAAGGCTTCCCATTTCCAAGCTTTTGTTTGAGAAAATGAACATTAGAAACTTTGCTTTAAATGAAAGCTGAGAAAAATCCCAAACTGCAGGATCCCTGGGTTCTGTGACTTTGATTATGACTTCTATGACTTCCCCTGCATTCCAGCTTCGGATATTGCAGCATTTGAAATCCTGGCTCGTGGTCACTTGTTGGTTGTTTCCGTGAATGCTGCCGTGGGTACACCTCATAAAGCAGCCATCCTGCTCCTCTGATCCTCCACCTGCTCCTCAGCTGATCATCAAGGGGATGAAGCCTACATGCTCTGAGGCAAGGCAGGGAAGTGCCAAGTGGAAGAATAAAGCAGGAATGAGTTTGTAACTCAGCAGGAAGGAAAACTGCAGACCTGCACGCAGAAAATGTGTGAAAGGGAAATATTAAAAAGAGGGCAGACAAAGTTTAAAGAGAAGGAATAGGCAAACTAAACCTTGTGAAAGAGAGACCCACTTCAATTTTTAGTTTGTTTCTGGGAAGTGCCACTTAAGCAGCCTTGCTCTGGTATTGGTATTTTCTACAGCCTTATCACAGTTTCCATGTGTGTCTGTGGAGAGAACAGTTGTACCCAAGCGCTGGCAGCACCTAAGGTATCTGGCTGAGTTTAGGCATCAGATATAATTTGGGAGCCTGTTTCCCAAGTGAGGGCTTCAAAACAGTGAAGGGTGCTTAAAGGTGTGCTAGTCAGGGGACGTGCAATTTCCCTGTAGCTGCTGCCTTCTTCTGATTTTATATTCTGTTTCATGAAAGTACTAACTGCGAGTGCCCCAGATCTGCAGCACATATGCCGGGTAGTTAGCAAGGGAACTCAGTACAGCCAGCAGAGCTGTGCCAGCCATCCTCTCAGTAGTGGAGCACTGCTCTGTTATTTACCAATTTTATTCCTCGAGCCCTCGGGAATTATGGAAGAATTACTGCCCCTTTCCAAAGGATATTGACTCTCAGGCAGATTAAAGACCTTGCTCATGGTTGCACACAAAGTCTGTAGTTAACCTGACAAATGAATTTAAGCCTCCGGAGTCCTAATCCAGAGCCCTTTCTACTAGAGGAAAGATAACTAATCTGAGCTCTTGAACTCTATGAGTGTGAGAGCACTTTCAGCAGGGTTGGCATGGGAAGGCAGCAGCCCACTGCTGGCACAGGCTGGCCAGAGCAGGCTGCCAGCTGCAAGGCAGCAGAGTTAGTGCTGGGGCAGCCCTCTTTGCTCCTGGTAGTGAAGTGGTGGAACACACAGAGCTATCCTATTCAGCCTTTAGAGTTTTCCCAAGGTTTCCTATCTGCTACCCTTTTGAATGGCATCTTCTCAGCCAGGAACCTGGGACACAGTGCCCCAGCTGTGTTCTTGCTTTATAGTGCAATAAAAGGTAAGGGGATACCCACAGAAAGAAGACATAGGACTGTGGGCCAGGAAAGAGCTGGTAGTGAGCTGAAATACAGTCTTTCTGTCTTGTAGCTCTGCCCCTAGAGAAGTTTAATATGCAGTTAGTAAAAACAGTAAATTTTGCCTCAGTGCTCTGAACCACTTTTTCTATCTTGTACATGGCTTATGTATGAATTTAGGGCAGATTTAGCCCATCAATGACTACAAGTTACAAAGTGTACATATCATCTCCCCTCCTCCTCCAACATGTGCTTCATCCTTGAGCTTCCAACCTGATCCTCTTTTTCTCCCCAGGCTGTAGTTCCTTTGCTCCGTTGCAGTGGCTTTGCCGGCTTGGCTGATAGACTGCTACATATATCCGCAGAAAAGCGCATGCATGGGCAATATGATTCATGGCGTGTGAGTGAACTCATCCCAACAGCTTTAAGCAATCGGTAACTTCCCTCAGGCTCTGCCATTTCTGGTGTTTGCCACCCCAGCAACAACAATAAGGCAGCGACACAAAGAATGACCTGTGTTACACATTGACCAGAGGATATTGACCTGGGCTAAGTATTGCTGTCAGTCGTGGGCCATCCCACATCTATGCACGGAGAGCACCACAGCAGATTGTAGCATTAAATCCTCTCTCTGCAGTTATACTGAATACCATTCAATTTTGGAAAATGCACAAGAACTGTTTTTGTTATTCATTACCAAGTCCTCTGAGGATATGCCTTTTTTCTCTCTTTCTTCTGGTGATTGTTCTAAACCCCTTGAATCTTTAATTGGAATGAAAATTTGCTTTATTGCTCAAGAGTCTTAACAATATAGCAGTTTGAATGAAATGCTCAGACACAGCTCAGCGTGCTCCCTTCCACACTATTCTCAGGCCTCCTCTCTCCCATGTGCTATGCAGACATGTACACTTTTCTTGCCCCCTTAACATATTCTGTTCCAAGACTTCCACTCAGAGAGATGCTGTATAACTCCCACTGCATGAACAGCTACGTTCTCCAGCTGCAGCTTTCTCCTTTTTCATCATAACTGTTCTGTGTATTCTCTCCTTTCCCTAACACCTCCTGCACTGACTTGCATCCTGCCACTGAGGTCCTGACATTGTGACTGCCACCGTGAAAAAAAGAGCACAGCACTTGCTTCTCCATGTCTGGGTTTTACTCCTGGTTGGAGTGGGAAGAAAAGCACCTCTCAAATGATAATCTTGTTTGGGCTTTCAGAAAGAAGAACATTTCCAATGGACTTGAGCTTAGTGTCATAAATCTCTGCGTAAATAAGTGGTTTAACAAAATTATGATCTTTATGGAAAACATAAAATATTTTCCTTTTCCAAAAAAGTTATTTCAGTAACTCTGTATCACTTTATCAGCCAGTCTTTAGAAGAACAGCAAAACAGCAGAGTCCTCAAGTCACTTACCTGTTCTCCCCTGACACGTAAGGATTGCTCATTAATCAGATACTTACTTTTCCCTTGAAGTAAAAAGGGACAAAAAAAAGGAAAAGTTGAAACAAAGATGACTTTATTCCTGTTTTCTGCTTTCTCAATGTTTTTTGTGCAGGGCTTAAGTGGGAATAGTATTCAGAAAAAAAAGGTGTGCTTGAGTACAAGCTCCTGTTTAAACAGGATACATTTCAGGCTGCCAAGAAGAATTTTACAGAACTAAATACAAGGTTCTTAACTGAAAAGGAAAATTATTTTAATATCTTGACAGAGCCTTTTTTATTATTTATTTTTACAAGGGACTATTCATGCGTGTGCACGATTCCTTAGCCTTACATAAGTGACATGCTTTTTTTGCATCTATAAATATTCAGGTTAGCATATGCAGGACATTGATTTTATGGGTGATACCAAGTCTTATGTTTGGTGCAGAAGGACAGTTCAGGTGACTGGCTCGTAATTATCTATTTTTAAATGTGTAATCCGTGTGATTCAAAAGGTACTTTGTTGTTGGAGACATGGCCTGAAAAAAAAAAAAAGCTCATCAGCTTGTTATTTCACGCAACCGGGCTTTCACCGTCGCGGCGTCGAGCAGAAAGATGAGTCTGCTCGTGATGTTTACCCACCTTGGGCCCGTGTTTGCCCAATATATATGAAAGGGATCCTGTTATCATCAGGCAGGCATTCCGGAGGAAACACTTTGGGAGCCGCAGCCAGGGAGGGGAGCGGGGGATGCTGCCTCCCTCCGTCCCCGCGGCGCGGCCGGGGTCTGTCCGTCCCTCCAGCACCATCTAGCGGGACCCCCGCCGTAGCCGGGGGCTGGAGGTTCAGGAGAAAGCTCCGGCGGTCTCACCGAAGAGCGTGGATACGTCTGGCCTTGTGGCTGTAATTTTCCCGGGCCGGGTCGGTACCTGCCCCGCTTGCCCATGGGCATCGCTGGACACCGGGGCTCGCCGGTGCTCCCGCTCGGCTTTTGCTGCTGTTCTGCACGAGCTTGGAAAACCGCTGTGCCTTTTTTTTGCTTTGGCTTTGCCATCTGTGTAACACATGTCATGGCTGAGTGAGGTTAATAGGAGGCATAAATAAAGGCAAATGACCACGAAATCCTGAACTCAGATTTGCTGATAATACAGTTTTGCTACTTATCGCCTGATTTGCTCTCAGCCTTTGGTGTGGCTTTACCATCCTGCTCACTGCACACCAAGGCAAATGCTGTGCCTGTGTCCCAGGGCAGCTGTGCTGCATGTGCCCTGGCCAGAGCAGAGAGTGTTTATTTAGAGTTAAAAAGTAACATTTGGCCGGTGGGAAGGGATGATGAGGGAAACCGACTGGGGCAGGATGCCTCTGTAGTAGAGTAAATAGGTTGCTTGAAGAGGGAGCAGCTCACCTGGGATAGGGTGACATGATAGGGCACATGTGCCAGGAGTATGCCCAGGGATATGACTGCAGAAGTAGAGATGCTTCAAAGCAAAACTGTCTGGAAACTGAAGCAGGATTTCCCCTTACCTTAACTGAAGGGCAGTATTGCCTGACATACATTGTAGAATAAAACCTGACAGATTTGCACTGATGTTGCTTTAGTTTTTCTTGACCTGGGCAGGGGACAAGACTACCCTGTAGCCTCCATGGGAATGCATAACACAGGCCGTGTTCCCAGCATCCCAGGATAGGAGTGCACACAATCTTCGTGCTGATGCTCCACAGCTGGTTTCAAAGATAAATTGTAGTCACTGTGTATTTGCATAAGGCAGAGCTCAGAGACTTTCTGGCAAGCAAAAATAGAAATATCTTTCCCCCAAATGCAAGCAGCCCTTGCCAATGAAGTGGTGTGTTGAACATTTAGTCGTAGCTCAAAGAGACCTTCCCAGTTAACCATGTCAGCCTATTAATAACATGAAGATGCCTACTAATAGACTGGTCATAGCTGGATCCTGGGTTAAATATACTCAAAGGCCCTCAGGATATGATTAAAAACTTGTAAACTCCCACCATCTTGAGCTGCAATTTCACCACCTCTCTCTCCCGTATTTCCTGAAAAAAGGGACAACAATTCAGAATTTTCTTTCAAGTCACAAAGAAGTTCAGTTTTTGGTACATACTGATAGAAACAAGGGCTTAAGTTTACCAGTGGAACAGATATGATTGTGAACAAGTTGAACTCCCTCCCAGATATGCCTTAGCTCTCATCTGTCATCTGAGGCTGGGTTCACACTGGCTGCCTGCTCTATGGGCAGCAACTGTGCCTGGTAGCACCAGCTGCCACGTGAGATGCACGCCTATCCAGATTAATATTTAGGAGGACACCAAACAGACATGATGAACTGATGTTTGATCTTAGTTTCACAATAGAATTAGGTCTCAAGTAGTTCTCAGATTTGTGCCTGGTTTAACAGGGCAACCGAGTAAGCATCATCTTCTTCAGCATAACCTTGTGTTAGATTAGAGAATCAGGCAAACAATCTTTTGGTAGGTTATAGACGACTTCACTGAGGTTTCTTGTGTTTTGAGATCTTGCCTGATTCAGGCCCACAAAGATTATCTGTTCCTTGATCTGTTATTTCTTTGTTAATTCAGTAGTAGTTTGGGGAGTTGTAAGTTGTCATCCAGAATTTCTACCAAATCACTTCTACCCTGGATTACTGTGTTTTTGCAGATCTGGCTGAGTATGAAATTTGCTTCTGAGCAGCTGCCAAACAGGGCATCTGTCAAGAAATTTACATACTGTTATATTTCTGTAGTTCCGTACTCTATGTAAATAATATTTGCCTCCTGGCATCTTCCTCACAGAACTGATTTCTTCCCTGTGGTTTCTTGCCAGAATCTTGGCCATTTCAATAATTGAGACTCACACTGAGACCTCAGAAATGTTAATACCCAAAAGCACTAAAATGACAGAACACTGCATGATTAAGCCTGTTCTAAAAACTACATCAACCATCAAAACCAGCATATCTAGAGAAACATCATTGCGTGCTCCAGTTCTGTTCCCCTTCATAATACAACAGATGGAAACTGGAGCAACACCTGCTCTGTTGATATTTGTATTCTAGAGGAAGGTGGAGCTGGTTAGCCAGTACAGTTATGCCCATTCCATTTCACCCAGCACCAGAATAAGGGGATCAGGGGATGTATGGGAGTGTTGAGAAGGTAGCCTCATCACCAGTTTCACCAATCCATATGTAATACAAAATATCCCATTACCCACAGCCAGCTAGTACAATGCTCCTCTAGCTCAGTTCAGGAAATAGCAACAACCTGAGAGTCAGGAATTTATAACCAGCTCCCTAAGGATCTCTTTAATCTTGATCCAGGAGGGAATGCTTCTCCAGCCTTTATCAGCAGGGTCTTCCCAGGCAGGGTCTGATTCTTGTCTCTGTGAGTGCTGTATCAACGAAATCATATGTACATCTAGGCAGCTAAATAAAACAGGTCCAGGGAGCAAGCTGGACAGCAGATTGTCTTTGCTGCCTAATTAGTAGCACACTTCTGACACGAAGCAGGGAAAAGCATACATGAGGGCTATTCCCAGCTGTGTGGAACGTTGAATGCTACACTGTTTGGCTCCTTCCAGCTTCTGTGGTTTGCTTAACTCCATCCATGGCACAATCCTCCCAAGCTTTGCACCCCAGGGAGGCCCCCTCGTGCCTACCTGCCCCAGGGCATGCGAGGTATAGGCTCAGCATCTCGCTATGGAATCTCGGAAGCTGCAACACATTATGCACACACTTTGAACTGAAATAAATAGATGAAAAATAGTAATTATGGATTAGACTTCAGGGCATCTGTGGAGCCTGTGAAAGACTCTGGAAAGTGCTACATGGTGTGGTCAGGCTATAAAAGGTCCCTGGTCCTGTTCAATTAACTTTATAGTCAAAGGTGTTGGCATTAGAAACAGTGTTGTTATGTTTATCGTGTTTCAGACAGTGTAAAAACACGGTGAGCTGTGTAATCCACAAAGAAAATAGCATCAACCCATTACCATGCCCTACAAACAAGTGGAAGTCTTGTGCAGTATAGGTGTTTCTCTAGTTCTGCACAACATTTCATATTCTCTCCCATGTTAGCTGTCCCGGTAGAGACACATTCTGCTTTCAAATGAAAAGTTACTTTATTACTTAAATACATAAATCACAGTATTATTTCTCTATCTTGATGAACTATGTTTTCTAACGAACACATACATGTTCCACATTAATTGACACTATTGAAGGGAATTGGGTCCTCATATTTTTGAAGCTGAACTGAAAGGCATTCATAATCCATTCTCATCAATTTAGCTTTGCAGAAAAGAAGTATGAGAGAAAGGAACTTCTTTGCTTTTTTTCATGCCTTTTTGTGGAAGACATTTTTATATGTGATACGCTGTGAGATACAGGAAACAAGCGTTTAGAGAGAGAAGAAATATCGCATACACAACACAGAATTGCACGGCTATGAATTATAGCGCTACAAACCCAAACCAAACCCACTGGCTCTCCATGAAGCTACTTTGGTTTTACAGGACTATTTTTTTCTGGTCTACTAGACTACAGACCTGTGAAATCTGAATAGGCAAGGCGCTAAATGGGGCAAAGGTGTAACAAAAAGAGTAGAGCATGTGAGGTGGAAGCACATGGCCAATTTGCTCCGAGAGATCTGTGTCCACGTCCTGCTGAATGTGGGTGAGACCGGAAGATCCCAGCCCAGTGGAAGTGTTCAGGGAGGCGGTGTGTTGCATGGTCACAGCAATAGAGCTGGACAGGATCCACTTCCTTTGCAGTGTTTAAAAGAGGCAGAAAGGCTTTTATGGGGCGTCCCTCCCTCCCACTTCAAGATTACCTTAGCCAGTTGAGCTTTGGGGGTCAGCACATGCTGTTGCTCTTTGCATGACTTCTCAGGGCACAGAAGTTATGCTGGGATTCTCTAAGTGAAGGCTCAGAAGCATGCTTTCTTGCTGTTATATAATTATATTTTCCTCCAGAGGCTGTTTACAGTAGATTCACATAGAGTAGGGAACAACTGGCCCTCATTATTTAAAAAAACAACTCCTGCTTGATCAGATCATGCTGGCAGAATCACTTCAGTCTTCTCTTTCTCTAAATTAGTTCATTTCTTCAGAAGGGTTTTTATTTTTTCTACAGTTCCACCATATTTCGTATGTATATTCTAAAGCAAAAAGAAATCAATTCTTTAAAGAAGTTGCTTATTTCAAGAGGAAAGATCCTTGTTTAAGTGGGCTCCAGTGCATTAAGATCTGAGCTGGATGCTACTAAGTTAACATTTCCAAACATTCCTTGGGTGTTTAGCAAGGTTTAGGGAGTTGCCATGGAGGCTTATTTGCCTCCAGATGAGTCAGAATTATTGAAATATGTTTATCTGAATCAGAAGATTTTATTCCAAGTTATGAAAGGCGTGCAAACCTTCCTCTTTTAACAGCACCTCCTCCTGCAGCTCCCTTTCTGTCACCTTGCTGTCACTTTGTTCCCAAAGCACTTCTCCTTTCCAGGTCCTCTCCTGCTCTAGTGATTTTGCGAGGGTGTCTTCTCTGCTTCTTCACCTGGAATTTGAGGCAATGTGCCTTTCCACCACAGACCTGGTGGAAACTTTTGAAATCAATGGTAATCTTTTCTTTCATTGGCTTTGCTAGTTGTTTGATTACCCACACCCCATCTGCCACCCTTCAGGGGAATTAGATGCAGTCCCTTCTGAGTCCCCACTAAATATGCAATGACTGGAATGTCCCCTCTCTCCCTGTCCTTTTGGGCTGCCCAATTCTTGTATGACCTCATTCTTCAGAACTGTCTTGTCCTCATCCAAGGAAATGTGAACAGTAGATTGAAAGAGTGATTTAGGGAAAAATTGCCTTCACTGGGCACTACATCCATGATTACCTTAAAAGTATGTCCTTTTATGATAACCTAAAAATAAATCACAGATCTGAGTGGAGAAAGAATTAATAGAAAAGTGATCAAATGACCCCCTTTCTTCTTCCCAAGGTCTGTGAACTGAAATGCATTTGGAATGCCTCAGTCTCGTGTCAACAGCAGAAATAAGTGCTCAGACCTGCCACCAGCAGAGCCCCGTGCTGTTGTGGGCTTTCAATTGCAACAGCTCCCATTTGTGTTAGGTGGGCTGTCCTCCAGGAATGTTACATCTCCCTGAGCATCGAGATGTTTAGGGAACAATTGCTGCCTTGCTTCTTTTTATTTTTTCCTACATCCTCTGTACCCTTACACAATCAGAAAAGATACTCTCAGTGACCCCTTTATGCACTCCACATCAGTTTGTCTCTGTAGCGAGGAGTGTAATTGCTAATGTCTGTAGAGATGCACATACAGGTACAAAGATCAAAATAGTAAGCATATGTCAAGGATAATTGTGATACACCTGTGTGCATGCCTTCATCTGTGTGGAAGAAAACAGCACCAAAACCATTTTGGTTGTGGTCTTAACCTAAATTCACTTCACCAGCCTCAAGTTTTTACAGAGCCACTTATCGCTAATTCTGCATTACCTCAAAGCAGGGATTTCCCATGTTGCTTTTTGCAAATGCCAGAAGTACTAATTAAATGGAAAGAGGTCTGATGCAGCCATATGTAGCAGCATGACTTGGAGTTGCTTGCTTTTGGCTGTGGGAAAGCTTGCTCTACCTTTACGATGAAATCTAGGAGAAAGAAAGATCGTTAAATAGTCTGCAGCTACATCAAGGTAAAACCTGTGGTACTGAGGGCACAGAAGAGCAGGCACTCAGCTGATGTCACTATTCCCAGAGATTTTCATTGAGTGAAATTAAATTAACATTTTTTCCCCAAATACACAGTGTTTCAAATTCCAGGCAAGACAGTGTGAGCAGAGGAGTGGTACCTGAGCAGAGCAGGTGGACACTCACCTCTATTTCATAAGCATGGATTTTGACACAACATTTCTTCTGGTTAACTCCCATGCCACAGAAGGTTAAATTTAATTTTTAGTTTTCATTTTTAACAAAATGATGACGTAAGGTTTGATAGGAAATTGTGTAGCAATCTGTCTTCAGAAACCATCCCAGGGACGTGCACCTTGTCTGTCTTCTACAGCTTTTGTTGTCAGTGACACGTGCTACATTTCTGACATAATCATGATGTCAAAATTGGTGTAAAACATACTATTGCTTCTTTTTTTGTGTTGTATTGGTCTGAACTCAGTGGTGGACACTTTTACTATTTATGCAGAGTCAGACTTATTAGCCCAGGGCAGCGCACCAATAAGTGACAAACTGTTGTCATTCATATGCAGAGCCAGAAGCACTGAAATATCTGTGGAAGTGTGCTAAGATTTGATTGTGCTTTTTGTTGAAAAGGTGTCTCACATCTCAGAAGATTATTTGCTCTTAAAAAGCCTTACTTCTGTCAAAAATCTTGTAGCACCAAAAAATATTGTAAAATTTAAAGGAACTGAATGGCAAAGTTGTAACACTCTGGGAGGAAGTCACATGAATGGGATCAGTCTGTGATTCTTCCCATTTGCAGCAAAGTGAAGCAAATAGTTAATAGTCCACCAAATGTCTTCCTTCCTTGGAGCAAAGCACTCACTGTGCCACCTTTTGCAGTTTCCTCAAACATGATCTCACCCTAGTGCATGTGTTCAAAGTGCTAATAAGAAGAGGCAGAGGAGATATTCATCTTTCATCATATCCCAAGGGATCTGGAGCATTTGGTCTTGTAACACTCGCAGCCTATGTGGTCTGGGGAGTGGGGACCCTCTGGGTGTTTGTGAATGGGGCTGACCCATTTGTCTTTCCTCACCAGGGTGTGACTGACGGGCAGCTCATACAGGTCTTGGCAAGTATACAGGTCTAGTTGAGCTATCTGTGAAGATGTGGAACATCACAGCCTAAGGTGTTTGCCACCACAATGGTCAGTATGTTGAGGTCCTTCAGAAATGTCTTCCTGCACGCAGAGTATCATCCAGTTTCTCCTGGAAGCTCTAAGTGTGGAGAAAAGCAAGCACAGAAAATTTAGTAACTGATTCCCCAGCTGCACGCAGATTTACCACTTCCATAGATTTTTAGATTTCATAGATTTAAATCAACTTTAGCTGACATTTCTATGGCTTTTAATTTACTATATTCACTCTTTGCAATGACTTTTTTGTGCTGCTCCTAGTGCTAGCTACATTAGGATCCTGTCTTTGTTATTGCTCTTTATTTGGCATCCAAAAAGTATACAAACTTCTGAGCTGTAAACATTGAAACACATTAAGAGGAGAAAAAGACAAACTAAAGATTTCACTTCCACATAGAAAAGTTGTGTCACCAAAATTATTGTAAAATTGAAGGGAATCAAACTTTTAGTTTGCTTATGCTTTATACATTAAAAGTTTTAGAGGTATTTAATCCACAAGAGTTCAGACACCTACCTAAACTACCTAACTGAGGAAACATGGCTCCCTCTGTAGTCAGTGAAGAGAAAGAGAGAATCATCTCCAGACAGTAGTTCCAGCCCATGAGATCAAAATTGGCTTATTATTTTCCATGAAGAAATAGAAATCCTCCACCATAAATACACGTTACAGGTTTTACAATTTTCTAATGCTTTCATGCATCTTTCACTTACTTAGTTTCTCACTTACTAAAAAAAATCTTTTAAAAAATATTCATGAACCAGAGAGACTTGCACGCAGAATTTTTTACGTGTTCCAAGTCCAGGTCATGTATAAAGCTTTCTCATTTGAAAATTTGGACTAAATATTCAAACTTTTAGGGGAGTCAACTGTGGTCTCTGGAACTGAGCCTTATATCTAGTGTCACACCCAATTAATACAAAAGCCCCACAAAGTCAGCTCATCCATGCTATTTTATCTGTATGAATGGGATTTCTGATAACTGTTTCACACACTGTTCTTCTGCTTTTTCCACCTCTTCTGCTGATTTGGCATATAAATATCAGTCTGTTTTCAGTACACACAGAAGAAATTTTGAATATTGATGAGGTTTTCTTCTGCTTTCAATGTAAAGTGCCATATGAAAACCCTTTCCCCCTCTTTCTTTCTAACATGTATCTTTACACAGAAGTTAAATGTCTTCTTAAGTGACAAGTGTGGCCAAAAGGTTTGAGACTCAATAAATCAAGCAAGGTTGCTTTTAAGTTGTCATCTATCTTTTGCTGTAAAAGTTAAGAAAAAATATATTGCATTATCTTCCATGACAATGAAGACACAGCTGGTAGGACTGGAAATACATAATAAAAAAAGAGTGTAACACCTGTCTGCCTTGCTCTGGGGCCAAGCACAAGTCCCCTTAGTTTGCTGTTGTGTTACTGGGAATTGCTCATCTGCTGAGTAATTGGCATTGCTCTCAGAAGGCTCTTCCTTCTTTCTCTGAGATACACACACACACATGTGTATACAAATGGGTCTTTTACACTACTAGGTTTTATTTTAGAAGGTATTTTCTCTACAGTGTTTGGCAAGAAATGAAAGCAAAAATTCCCAATATTTCTTTGGAGATTTTCAAGGTTTTTCAAACCTGTAAGAATAATGGTATTTCGCACTTAAAATTGTTTTCAGGCTTTCAAAAAACATAAAAAATATATAGAAACAGTATTCTTCATTAAAAAAAAGCATCTGTCTGCATTGAGACATTTTGTTTGCTTGTTTATTTTCTTTACTTATCAATCTGCATCTGTTTCAGGCTATTCCTTTCAACAGATTACAAAACTGCATAGAATGATCCCTGTCATTCTTGTAATAATTTTCTGTAATAATTTTCTGTGCAGTATTGCTGACTTCAGCACAGTATTTGCTATGGTGGTTAAACTGAGAGGAGAAGGGATATCCTTCTTGCCACAGATGCTTTATCAAATACATATCTTAAATCTATTGCTTTCACTAATTAAATCAACTTTGCTGATTCATAAATTTTTGGCCAAGCCCAAATAAATGTCCCACATATCCTATCAGAAATGTTGCTTGGATCTAGGATTTTTAAAATCATTATTCATGGAAAGGAGCAATTAATATTAGTAAAATATGTTTGAGTACGTAATTCTTTTAGAAGCTATTCTTTTTCTAATAGAGTTTATAGTTTAAGAATGAAGTTCACTCATTTCCAATGTATCTTCAACTTTGTTTTGTAGATTACTGCAAATTCATTGAGGGGAAAAAACCAAGCAGGCATCAGAAGTTAATATTGGTGATGAGGACAAAAGCAGAAACCCAGCAGCAAACACTTTGCCTGTTTGAGTGAGAGATTTGAAACTTTCCCCAGCTTGTGAGTAGTATCAGATTTCCCCTCCTTGTCCCCACCCTCCTACTGAGATCAAAAGACAACATTCCTGCCTCTTTGTGCACACTGTGCCATCTGCACAGCTCCATTCGTAGAAGTAAAGTCCAACTCACCCTCTCTTCCCTCACTTAGATGTATGATACAGTCTCTGCTGCCAGAGATCTGATGTGGTAGGAGCAGTTTTCTTATGTGTGAGCCTAACAAATTGAAACCTGCCCCCTGTGCTCAGTCCTAGCTCAAACAGCTTCCCACAAAGTCAAATGTCAACATCACAGTCAGTGTTTTGAGGAACTTACGCTGATTTTTTTTTAGTGCCACAACTGTAGTGGACAAAAACGCTGCTTATTAAAGATTTGTGGCCTGATGGAGTTATCTGTTCTCTTCCTACACTGATAAAGGTAATATGTATAGGAAGCCACGAGAAATGTTCTTCAGATGGTGGCTTCTCTGTCACTGTCCAAAGACGCGTTGAAACTCCAGCTGACTGGGGACCCGCCTGGCCCTGGTGGTCTAGAGAACACTGCTTATTTTAGTGCAGCATGACAAATCCAGGCTTCTCAAGCTGGGTATTTCCAGCCCTGGTGGTAGTGCTGAGAGAGGACAGATGATGCCTCTCTCAATAAGTTACAGGCAAAAGCAGTTGGAGGAAAGAAATTTTAAAAGGAAGTAAAAATTGTAATTGACAACTGAGGAGAAACATTTTTTAGATGGCCAGAAGTCAGAACTTCACATTTGGAAAAGAAGATTCTCCTGTTTTTCTAAAGAAAATACCTGCAAGTAAAATTATTCAAACAAAATAGAAAAAAAAAATTAAGACATGGATAAAAAAGCCCAAAACAACTAAATTAAGGAAGTTCACAGCAATCTGTACAGCTTAGAAGCTAGAAATTGAAGAATTACAGGTGAAAATGGATTGTTTCTAGAATAAACATTTCTGGTAGAAATAACTCAGGAATTATTTTATCTCTTTGGAATCAACTTACTGTGGATATATTTAAAAGCATTTTTAATAATACATAAAAAGTGAAAATGTTTAGAAATTATTTCACTTTCATGTGGGAGTGTTCAGACAATATTTCACTTCAGTGTTGGGAAGATCCAAATGATGTCACCAGCTGTGGGTGAAACACTTTTCACTCCAAGCAGGAAGTCTGAATGTGGGCATTTTCAGTCTGCAGGTTTGGCCACCCTGCTCTTTTGGTGAATGTAGGGCATCTCTCCATGTTTTGTAATGCCACTGGTCACCTTTTGTTTATATGTGATCCCTTCCTGATGTTTGGACTATTTGAGGACTTCCCATGACACTGCAGGCTCTCAGGTCAGCCATTCTCTTTGCCTCAGTGGTTTACTGCCTTGGTAAATCCACACTATTCCTGATTTCAACTTCTACATTTTGCCCTTTGATGCTTCACAGAGGGAAATTCAAAACTTTTAAACCCTTCCATGCTGCATTTCTTCCTGTGATCTCTGTATCATGCTACAAGTTTTGTGTCTGCTTAATTACAGGGAATATATACCTACCTCTTAGAAAGTATCCCAAAAGTGTGGATGTTAGTAAGACCAAGACATCCAGGTCACAGAAGTACGACCCTGTCTGAGATCTTGCAGTGGAGCTCCAAGTCTGTGGAGCTGGTTGTGGAAGAATGAGGTCATTCCCTCTCCCTGCACAGAAAAAACAGAGCAGTCTGTTGGTCTCTATAAAGGCTGAAGAGCCAGGCCACAAATAGTCAGGAAATGCCTCTTGCCAACAACAGCGACAGCTCTGAGCAGGTCTGGAGGTGAGCCCTAAGGAACTGCAGTACTCACACTGTGCCCAGCCAGGGTCTGCTCTGACACAGCTCTCCTGAGCCAAGTTCTAAGCTCTACCAGTCCTCCCTGCTCTTCCCAGAAGCAGAGGTATGAAATGTGATAGAATAAATGCACCAAGCCTTCAGGTGATTTTGTGCATCCTAGTTCTATAGAAAACATGCATGAATGCTGTGGTGGCAGGTATTTTCAGGTAGTTCCACTTTGCCCATACCTCTGTTGCATAGAAGCTTCTTCCACTCCAACTAGGAGAAAGTCTTGTCTGCAACCTGCTCTCTTGCCCCAGGCTTAGCTGAGAACCCTAGAAGCACAGAGAAAGCAGCACTACTATGTAAATATATATATATATATATGTATACGTAGTGTTCGGCTCACGTGCTGTCCAGTTCTTCTTTAATCTGACATGCCCTGTTGCACACTGGGTCTGTGCTTGGTATGTGCTCTTGGCAAATTTAAAAAGGGGAAGTTCATCACTGGGGTTGTACAAATTGTCCTTTGAATCAGCAGGAACAAAAATAATCTGCCTCCATTTGAAGAGACTGTACAAACTGTATTTTCCTGCCCCTGTTCATAAAGGTCTTGAGAATGCCACATCTTTAGCTGTTAAGAAAAATGCCATAAGGTTTTTACAACACAGGTGAGTGAAAAAAAACAGTATGAGACTTGGTACTTTGGTTTACTTCTCTGCTTCAGATAAATGGTTGGAGCCAGAAACATCAGAGCCACTGTGAAGTAACAGATTTCTTGGTAAGAAGCTGAACCCAATGCTGCTGTGAAGCACTTCATATAAAACTCAGATTGCCTCTTTCCAGGGAGATAAAGATGCCTGCCTGTGCAACAGAAATCTCAAAGTGGCCTCACCTGTATGGGCTCCTCTTGGGTTGGTTAAGGGAATGAGATTAACAAGCAGTCACCTAAAATCTGCTACTGTGGCCATCAGGAGAAATTCATGCTGCTTTACCTGTACAGAGCTGGTGATGTTCATGGAGCACTGCAGTAAGACCACTTATTGAGCAGCACAGCCCTGCCTGCTGTGCTGTGGCCAGAAGCAGTGTACTCTGCTGCAGCACTCTCCCAAGGGGACACTGAGGTCTAAATCCTGCAGGACCCAGAGCTGGCTCCTTCCCAAGCCTCTCTTTTGGAACAGAACTGTGATGTAGAACACGACCATCAGTGAAGAGGATCGCTGTTGTCCACCTCCAGCACCTGGCTATGAGCCACCACACATACACACATTGTCTGATTTTTTTAATCTTAATGGCATTTTTCTGACATGCCAACAGGACTTCCGAGCCTTCAGGATGCATTGAGCTTTATTTTCAAGTTCATTTCAAATGGCAAAATTAACTGTGGATTGTGCTTAAAGAAAACTTTTCTGTAAGCCATCATCTGGCTTTTTAAAAATGTGCTCCATAGTTTTAGCCCAGAATCCACTCTGAATCACTTTTTCTTGGGTTTTGATGTTTTACCTTCATGTAGCTCCACCACCATCAACAGTCCTCTCTGTTTCCCCAGGGGAAGGCAGAACAGGACCCAGCCTGTTCTCCTCAAGAAACAGAACAGGAAGCCAGCAAACTAAACGCTGATTATTTCCCTGGCTCTGTGTATTTCCTGAGAGATCTTGAAACAGATTCATACACACAAGTTATTTAGCTGGAGGTGAGCTATGAAGATGATAAAAAGAAAAAAAAAAAAAAAAAGAAAAAATGTTGTGGAGGGAGTGAGTGAAGATAGCACGTGATGGCTTTTGTAACAGCAGACTATAAAACTATCTTTTAGGATACATCTAGGTGTATATTACAATCAGAAAACAAATTTCTGCGCTTTAGGCTGGTCTACTTGCTCTGAAAGACAGCATTCGACAGATTTTGCTCTGTGAATGGGTCTCTTGGCTTTTGGACAGCATCCAGGCAGAGCAGTTGTAGATCTGTCACCAGACAAGCCTACCCTTAGTCATTGTGATTTGACCATGGATGGACATTTTGGGGAGTGCAAAACACATAGCTCCCTGTTAGTTTTACAGGTTGTTGTGTATGTGTGTGAATCCTTCAGAAGAGTAGCAGCTGAAAGGGTTTCACTCTTTTCCCATTACAAATAAATTGCAAAAATTGCATTGATTTCAGTGCAGAAGGATTGGACCCTTAGCCTTCAAGAGGATATTTAATATATTCCATTACTAGCATCTTAATGGGATACAGCTATACCATGCTGCACACGGAGCTACATATGATACAGCTCCCTCAGGCTGCTTGACAATATGCTCTCCACTTCAGAGACTAGTACATAAATACAATTCACATGCTCTGTCTTTAGTCATGCCACAGTTTTGTCAACCACATCACATTTTTCTGCCTCGGGCTGTGGTGTGTGCTGTTAACACATCTCCGGACTCAGGTCGGAGAGTGCAGGGACAGCATTGCATTGCTTCTGTTTTCATGGGACTTTCCTGTCTTTTCTTGCCATGCAATTAACTTGCCTCATTCCTATTTTGGCTTTATTGTTGTTGTTATTATTATTGCCTACCACACAACATCTATTTAATGTAAATACAATGTAATTCATTCTACTATATTTTTCAAGTAGATGTAAAAAATGCTGAAGTGTAGGAAAAACCCTCTGTAGCATATGACTCTTCTGAGTAAGTGAAATCTGCTCATTTTCTCAAATTGCCACCAGCTCTTCTTTCTCAAGTTTTCTTCCAGAAAATTTTCAACCTGTGATTCCTTAGAATTGATTGAAAATTATCATAGGTTGAAATCTTGATTAATCTTTGAACTCTTGAGAATTAACAAGGGAAAAACCTCTGGCCCACTCATAGAAATATTTTTCCCAGTCGTAGAGCTGATCAACGGCTTTGGAATTTCCATATGAAATTTCATAAAAATGGAGAGGGAAAGCGAACAACCATCAATATCTCTTTTATATTTAAGGAACACCAAACACCCTGCAGCTGGAGAGGCTGGATTGTGTATCAGGTCAGGGGTTCGTTGCTGCTCCCTATCTTCATGGGCAAGGTTTCTCCCAGGATGTTGGCATTATTCTTGGTTTTCCTTCCCCCCTGCCCCCCCCTGGACTGATTTTGCCATAGCCTAATGTACACAGCAATGAAGTAGATGAACCAAGGGCACACAGAAGGCAGTTCAGCTGTAACTGCAAATCCCTTTTCCTCCATCCTTGTTGACTGACCCCACCCATTAGAAAAGCTTTTGTCTAAGAAAAGCAAAATCAACATAAGACTATGTTTGTCTAGTCACCGGGTGACTTGCTTTGTCTCCATCAGCAGCAGTAGCTGGATGAACAAAGAGGCTCTTCAGCTTCCTGTACTTTCTGGATTCAAAATGGAGAATACCTTACAATAACAGTTACTTCTTTCATCTTGGACACACTCTTTCATAGAGAAAACATAGCTTAAAAAATCACAATGTCTCTGTCTGGGTTTTTTTTTGTAAAAATTTAGTGGCTTGCCTCTAATGTTTCTAATGCATAAACATTCGTTGCCATCATTGCAAATCTTTTAAAGCAAAAGAGAGTGAGAAATGTTAATGACAAAGGGGAGAAAGGGCTTATATTTGAGAAGTTTCTTTCTCTGCTGGACATCAAAACAAAATAGAAAAGGCAAATTGGTCTTCAAAACATGCAGCTGAAAGGAGCTCAGGCAGTAGGCAGACACACACAGCCACATTCTGGCCTCCAAATATAGTTTATGTTGTACCATCCAGATGAAGATGGTCACTGTATGGTGGCAGAGCTTCGCTCTGGCCTTGTTTCTCTCCTTTCCTTTGGTGGCCATTGTGCCTGTCCAGGTACACGGTGTGCTGGGACCAGAGCTCTGTGGGGACGGGCAGGGCCCTGCCTGGGTCCCCAGCTCTGCCTCGGGCTGGCCAAAGGCACAAGAGGAATGTGTTAGGAAATGCTCAGGGACATTTGATCTCTTGTGCTGGGGTCAGCTAAATAGAGAGTGATTTCTGGAGCAGTGAATTTCTCCTGGATGATTTGAGGTGTGTGTTCAGCCCCACCACTTTGTGTTAGTTGTGGGAGCTTGACTATTTTATCTGGTAAAAAGAAACTGGAAGGGAGCCCAAGTTGCCCTTGGCAGCAAGTGAAATATGGATTGGTCCTGTTGGCCGTGGTTCTGAACTCTTAGTGGTGCAAGAAGGGGTGCAGAAATGAGGATGGGGAGCTGGTGGACAATGTCTTATGCAGCAAAATCCAAGCAGCCGTGGAAATGGGGTGCTGAGTTTAGCAACAGAAATAGGGGAATCACTAGTGTTGATGTTAACTTGCATATTTCTTGTTGTCAGAGTAAGGAAACATTGGAACAGGCTGCCCAGGAAAGTGGTGGAGTCACCATTCCTGGAGAGATTTTAAAGACAATGGGCCATGGTTTAGCAGTGTATTTGGCAGTGCTGGGTTAATGGTTGGACGTGATTATCTTAAAGGTCTCCTCCAAACTAAATGATTGTATGATTCCATGACTTTGTGCTGCTTCTTTAGGGATATCTTATTCACAGGGAGGGAAAGGCTGGCCAACAGAGCTTCAAGAAACCAGTCCTAACCCCAACCTGGGCTTTTCTGCAGCTGCTAACCCCTGCATGAGGAGACCTGGCAGAGCTGGGACAGCCATGCCATTTACCAGTGGGCTGCTGGACTGCCTTAGGTGGCTGCAGCCCTAGTCCTGAGGCCCTGCCCTGCTCTACCACTGCGTGGATGGTTTGGGCCAGCAACTGTGAGTGTCATCTTAATTTCCTTCATTGGTGACATGACTAACGAAGCCTGTTAAACACCTTTGCTGTTACAAATCTCTTCCCTGGTGCAGAGGGAAAATGTCCTTATGTGAATACTGGATAGTACAGTGGGTCTTGTCTCTAAGCAATAGTATAAGTTCATTAGGTCCATGCTGTCCTGATTTCTCATTCTTCACAGATAGCTCAGCATGAAGGGTAAGCCTCTCTTTCTGCTCTAGGCACTCTGTGGTCTGATTACAGCCATGCAGTACCACATCCCCCTCCCAGGGGACAGCTGATGGTACTGCAGTTGTTAGTTCAAACCCTGAAAGCTTTGGTTTGGGAAAAGCCGCACAAAGACTTGCAAGAAACAAAGGGAAAAAATACCACAAAATACTGTGGAGTAAACAAGATCTGGTTTGCAGAGGCTGACTAGAGACAGCTCGGCAGAGGCACTTCCTAAAGTCACAAATTTTCTTTGCCGCCTCTGTGCCTGTTTCCTGAAGGATCTCAAGTGTTTTCATGGACTCCAGATGTAAGACAATAGGTCATATAGTTAAATACCCAAACCAAAAGCATATCACAGCTGCTAAATTGTGTAGTTAGCACCAAAAGTTAGTATTTTTACATCAAAAGTGTCATTTGGTTAGAGGACGTCAGGTACAAACACACAGAACAGCCTCTTCTGCCAGGCAAGGCAGGTTTTAGGATCTTAATTATGGAGGTCTTCATGTTGGTTAAGCATCATGCGTGAGAAAGATAAAAGAAGTAATTTTTGTTTTGGTAAAATATGTTTATATTGGCATTTTTTAATGCTCATATATCGCTTGTGGAAACATTTCATTCTCAGTTTAGCCCCAGTAGTACAATGTTCATAAAACCCAAAGGGAGGAAAAAAAAGTACCCTAGTATACGATAAAAACTAAGTAGGATGTGGCATTTTGTGTAAAACAGCAGGGTGGGGTAGGAAAAAACATCAGTACTAATTCTGAAAAGGGAGCAGTCGCTTGCTTGGGATGCCCTGATGAAACAATGGAATTTCTTTCATGAACAGCTGCTCACTGGTGTAGAGCACAGGTTGCTGGATTTGGCTCGTCAGTACCAACTGAGCTTTGTCAAAAATAAGGCCTGGGTACAATTTTTACTGTATCCCATGGGCACCCTTTCTTGTGATTTTATCTATGTGCAATTGAAAGGAAATTCATCTAGAAATGAAGAGACTGACGTGTCACATCATGATATTAGTGCAGTGTTACATTTCGTGGCCCGTGTTCAGTGCAGCCCTCGAGTGATCTGTTCCAATAACGCAGATAACAGCCAGTAGGATGATTCACCCATCAAGCAATAACGAGCAGCCATTGCATCACCTTCTGTTGTTTATTGTACCCTCAGGCTTTTCAGAATACAGTTGCCTTGATAAAAAGATAAAAGAAAGGAACACAAAACTTGTGTGAAAGAAAAATCTTATTAAACTGAATCTACTTCTTGTTTCCTCTTTCTCTGTTCTCTTTAAAGTTATTATTAATAGGGTTAGACTGTTTGATAGTGAGCAATGTTTGAATGAGAACCATCGCTTGTGGAGCCAAACCTCAGAAGGCTCTTGATGCTTTAGTCAATGAATAGATGAAATTCAAAGAATGTAGGATGGATTAGAGCCAAGTCCAGCCCAGGAGAGAGACAGGTACATTATGGGCCAAATACTAAACACTTTGTTCCACATATTTGGATTGTCCAGAGGTCAGTAAGAACTCTGCCAGCATAAGAGAGCCGAGTAAAATGATCCCCACAGGCTTTGAAGCTATAATAATGTTTATGTCTCAACCTCCTCTCAGAGTTCATAATGAGCATTAATTAAATATACCTCAGGGCTCCCTATGTAAGAGTAAAATACTCTTACTCCCACTAAAAAGAGTTAACCAGTCCTTGCACAGGAGGGCTTGAAGTTTCTTCTGGCTCTGGGTCTTATTTCAAAGCACTTTGAGTGGTCAACTGGACATCAGATTTAGCTGTGACCACAAAGATTTAGTTGTAACATTGATCCTGTGGCTCAATTTTCAGGAACTCTGACCTCTTCCAGCTCCCCATATCTTCAGGCAGAGATGTTGCTTAGAGATCCACATGCCAATATTCTATTTATCTTTAAGAACATGGGGTAAAGCAGTAATCTATTTAGATTGTCAACAGTCAATGTAAATGATGTTGAAGATAGTTAGTGTACTTTATTTACATGAGGTAGGCACCAAGTGCAAACTTAGTGATAAATACACCTAATTTGTTAGCCTCAAAGGTCACAAATATGAAGTCCTCTCAAGTCACCAAAGAAATAATTCAACCAACTCATTTAAGTAGGTAAAAAACCACATTGATCTGCATGCGGTGCCATTGATGAATCTGAAACAAGGTGCCAGACTTTACTCTGGGAGGGAGCACTGATAAAGTCTTTGTCACAGAAATGGTACTGGATGTGTCAGTGTGAGCCACAGCATACAAAGAAATGATGACGTCATTTATTGCCTGTGGGTGCTGAAATACCTACGGGAACAAACCTCGACCACTGCCACCATAGGGCCATTTGCTTAGATGTGGCCCATGTACCTAGGTAAGGTCTTCTGATCAAATGATACTTCCGTTTCCTATCAGCTGTTTCACAACCAGCACCCACAAGAACATTGACAATGGTGAAAACTTGGAGGGTGAAGAGGGACTTCCTGTACAATAACAAGTTATCGTGGTTCATTCTCTTTTGCTGCTGCTGAGCAGATTCCACATGTGACCATAATCTGCTCATGGGCATGCAGGAGGAATTCTGCTCTTTCTATGTCATGTGGTAGCACTAGCAGAGCTCTCTGTTTAAGCTCACTGGTGGAATTTAGGCCGTGACCAGCACTCATTTCAGTGACAGGTGAAGAAAGCAGAGAATAATGTCTGGCTCTTTAAAAGAGCTACATGGGAGAATCAGCATAGAAATTTTTATCTCTAGAACAGGCTCCTCTTGGGCTGTGAGTCCTGCAATACCAGGCAAGTGTTTACATGCAGATCCCCCACACAATCTGCCTTGGAGACTAATAACCTAAAGCAAATCATCTGCACACTGTGTGTATATTCCCTTCATATAGACCATATAGCTCCAAAGGCATATGAGTGTACACAGTTGTAAGAGTTTCATGCTAATTCTCATATTCATTTCTTTGTATTATTCCTACAGTTTTACAGAATTAAATCACTGTGCCTTTTCCCTAGACTAAATCAAATTTGCAGCACTTCTACTTTTCTGAAGTTCTCATGGTTTCTCCAAGTTTTCTGTGGTACTCTTAAAAGTAGTGTTTGGTTTATAATTTGCGACATTTTCACTTTGGTTTTTTATATCTAGATTATGACATAAAATGTCACATTCATTTGGCTGCCTAAAGTAAAGGAGAAGTTATAAACTTTTGCCCCATGTCTGAGATAAGACTTTCCTTAAGGCAAAGTGACCGTCAGGAGGAAACTAGCCAGACAGTCTGAGTGATGACCTGGGGGGGGTGATGGAAGCCCCTCTGGGACAATGCTTTTTCCTGCTTCTGGAAGTCCCTCCTATTTCCACATTGGCTTCTGCATCCGGTACTTTACCAGGATTCTCTTTCACATCAAAGCATCTCTCCCTGGGCTACACATGTAGGGGCACAGCCTTAGTTTCCATGGGAAATAGTTTTATCCCAAAGGAAAGGGAAAGAAATGTTTGGTTTAAACATGCTTAACACTCCCCCTTCTGTATAAGGCACTCTGTTGTTGCACTTTCTCTGGTCCCTTGGGGTATCAACATGCTCTTTACCACACTTATGCTTATTTTCTTAGTTGAGGTGTTTAGAAGGGGCCGTGGGGAAATTTTGCTTTCATCCACGTTGGTTAAATAAGCATCATCAGGCTGAAAGCTTGCTAAATTAATTGCACCAAATTATTTTTTGTTGGTTTCACCCTTAGGATGAGTTGGTCCCAGTTCTACCATTTAAAAGAACTTCATGATGTAGACTGTGGAATTTGTGTTTCTCTTCTAAAGATATTAGAAATACAGAAGGAGCCAAAGTATGGGTGATAAAGCTATTGCTTAGCTTAGTGAACAGTGAACATAAATTCTCTGAATTTATGTAGAGGGATTCATGAATTTTCTTGGAAGAGGAAGTCAAGGGGGTGTTTTTGATAAAGAGTTCAAATCAGATATGAGTTGCCTACTCTGTATTTTGTTAACAATTTTGTGCATCTTCAATCAGCCCACAGAAGAGAAAGAAATCTTTGGAAATGAGACTGCTCTTGAGTTGTGTGCTCCTCTTGAGTAAAAAAGCTACCAGCAAAAGTTGCAAGTCTCATGATAGCAGCTACAACATCTTAAGGATATTGATGTGATGAGGTTTGTAGCTGATACTGATCTATAAAACAGATGGGCTTTTGAGTGCACCATCCCATTTCTAAGCTCAGCAAGAAGACAATAGCATGTTTCTGATTTGACTGTGAGTGTGGGACCACTCAAAACTACACAAGCATTTGCTGGTAGCCATGACTGATACCATGGAGGAAACACCCAATGCTTTCCATGGTCAGGATTAAACCAGGCCTGGACACTCTAACCACACATGTTCCTCCTTATCCCAAATACTTACAAAACATGAAATTTGGTAGCCCAGTTACTCCCTGTTTGAAGTCTCCTGAATTTGTTTGTTTTTCAGCTGTTGATGCCAATAGTTCCTCCCCTATTTCCCTCTGTTGGCATGTAATTTCTTTAGGTTGGTTGCTCACGCCTGCAGGGTTACTGGGTTTCTTTCCATGACAGGCGCTTTGATTTTGCCTCTGTTTGGGAGTGGGTAGGTTTTCTCATTATTTGAAGTGCTTTGAATGCTGACTTTAATTACGTTGCCTTATAAGAGGCTCTTCTTCAAGGGTTCCTGACTGCAAGGCCTTTGACTGCCTTAGTAGCCATGCTGATGGGTGGAGAAAGTGCCATGGAACACATGTAACTGTTTTATAAAGACAGCAGCCACTGAAATGCAAAACCGACAAAACGCCTTCAAGAATGTCAGACTTGTGTTGTTTTATTATATATATATATATAGCAGTACTAACAGAAACTGAAATGCTTACATCTACCACGGAAAAATGTTAAATCTGGAAACAGATCTCTAGCATCTCACTCAGAAGTGTAGCATTTTTCTTAGCAACAGATTGTCAGGCAGGGCCCAGCAGAGTTGAGGATGTAGATGAATTGGAGACTGTCCAGAAGAAAGCAACAGGAATGATAAAAGCTTTATAAAACATGACTGATGAGGAAATGTTAAAGAAACTGAGTTTGTTTAGTCTAGAGGAAAAAGACTACGGGAAAACGTATGAGTTTTTCAATATGTAAACAATTGCTTTAGAGAGGACAGCCATCATTTGTTTTCCATGGCCACTGTGAGAAGGATAAAAATAAATCAACATCATTTGCAAGAAAAAAAAGTTAAGCTATGCTTTGGGAACTAGGTTTTGTCTGGATATTGAGCCCTTTCATTGGCAGATTCGAGAACAGGTCAGACCAACACCTTACAGGGAGGAGGTGGCTAAACCTTATTCTGACTCATGGGAAGGTATAGGACAAAATGACTGCAGGAGGTTCTTTCCAAGACTTCTAGTTTTATAAATTTATGAAGAAGGACTTTGAAGGGAAAATATTTGAGCTGGGTAGACGTGTAGTTGCTTTTTCTAACTGGTAACTCCAGTCACCCTGGTGTCACTTCAACAGTAAGAAATTAAGTCTTCCCTCTGTCAGCTTTTCCAGGAGGTGTTTTTAAAGCCATACAGCTACTCCATTTAGCAGAAGCTCCTATTCTTTCCTCTTTATTCATCCTCTTAACTTTCCTCCATAAGATGTAAAATATGTTTTGGTCACCTGCTTGAAGGGCTTGGAGGAGCCTCATTCAGCTTCTCCCACTGGTTTGAAAAAAATCCCCAACCTGCAATCACAAACAATCCGGTCTTTCCTGTAGGGAAAATGGTTCATGGTGCTCTGGTGGGATGATACAGTTGCACATTTTAGGTATCACACCTCAGGCAAATTGTTCTGGGCCCTCAATGCCACCCTAAGGAAGTATTCAATGCACATTCATGTGATGTTATAGTATCAGGCTTGTCAGTGTGCAGTAACCACCGTTGTGTGGTCAGATTTGTAGCCCTGTTCACAACAACAGGAGGGGTGTGGTGTTTGCTGTGCCCAAATAACAGTGGGATTAAAATCATCTGGGGAAAGGTGCCTTCTGACTCAGCCAGCTGCTGGGTCAAGGGCAAAATGGAGAAACAGCTGAAAAAACTGAATGTTTTAGTAAGGGTTTTAAAACCTTCAGAAAACATTTATGCAACAGAGGAGGTAAACAGGGAACCTTTAGAAAATGTCTTACTGTGTTTTTTACCTTCAAAGTATTTTTCGGGGAATGATAATTCATTTATAATTAATTGCTAATGGAGTTATTATTATCAATATTGATTTCGCTTGACAAGACAAGACATAAAGTTAACAAGTGTGAGGCATTGTGTGCAAAGCATGGAGTACCTCCAGGTTCATTGCCATGCCAAGTAGGTTGATCAAAAGCCAAGCTTGCAAAATGTGGCATCAGGGGACTCCTTACTGCCAGTCTGCCAGAGAGGACAAGAGTCCTGGAGGCAGAACTGCCATCAACAGAGGAGGCATAAGCAGGCAGCCTTGAGCAGGCCATGGGGGAGGCAGTATACTTCTGAGATTAAATCCTATGTGTCTTAATAGAGACAGCTTCTCTCTACAGTATCTTTAAGCATTCTGTTAATTTAAAAAAAAAAAAAAAAAAAAAAAGAGGACTAGGATAAATTTAAAAAAATAAATAAATTAAAGAGAAAGTAACTTCTGCCAAAAAATGAACTTTCATGTTCAGCTTCTGCTTGAAACTATTTTCCCAGGAGCCAGCTTTCTCAGGGAATAGCCTGTTATCAGATAAAGGAAGGACTGAATAAGAAAGATAATTCCTTTGTTATGAAAGTCATCCCCCTTTATCAGGACATTCTCCCCCAGCTTTTAATACTCACCGAATTTCTTATGATCTCTTAGCATCTTTATATTTTCCTACCTTGTCTGTCAACCTCCTCGGAGGGTATTTTCCTTCTTGAAGCTAAACTTTGCAGCACAACTAAGAGAAAGCAAACAGAAATTTCTTCAATCACTCTCATTGCTTAAAAATTCATAATCATTTCTATAGCCAAAGGCAGAAAAGCTAATTATTTACTGTCCCAACCAGCCTTAGCACCTCCCGGGAAAATGTGCTATTGAGCCGGCTGCAGTGCTGCATCCGCAGCAGGCGGCTCTCGTCGCTGGGACCCAAGTGTACCAGCATCACCACTGGGACTTCTTCAGCTTTGAACACATCTGCTGCAGCAGGGTAGCTATGAGGCAGAGGAGCTTAGCCACCAGGGACTGGGAAGACAGCAGCATCTTGCTTCCCTCCCTAGTGAACCTTCTGGCCATCATCATATTGGCATTTGCAGAAAAGTGAGCTATTCGGGGAAAGATTGTCATTTTTCTTTTTTCAAAGTGCAGCCCATTTAAGCTTGGTACATAGGATATAATGGAAAAGGAGCACCAGTAGAATTCTGGCTGATGCAAGCAAATACCTGTCCAAAAATTATTCACTGAGTGGTGGCTTTGCCTTTCTGTTTATGTGTTTGTTTGCCTTTTATGGAAAGATGCCCAACTCTGGTTACTGCTGTGAGAGATTTGGAGGATTAGGACTTGCTCTCTATCCCACATTTTATAGCTGTCAGATTCCACTGGAAAATCATCTACACGGGCATCCTCTTCCTCATCCTTTTAAGGCAACTCTTTCCCTCTCTTTCTTATGTATCTTCCAATGGCCTTTCACAATCTGCCTGTAAACTGAGTTCTGATCCAACATTTGTGACTTCTTTGTAACATGTTCTGAACCTAAAAGGCCTTTCCCTCAAAATCTTTGAACTGCCCCATCCAAAGTCACAACAGTCTCTTCTTTCCTGTCCTTCTCTTGCTTTTTGTTGTCAGCTGGAGTAGACTTGTTGCATTTCTCAGTACTGAGAAGGATAAACCTGAATACACACACTTTACTGAGGTCTCACCATGGGCTGCCTCAGGCACCGTTGGCTGTTCTGCACTAGAACAAGAATAGTCAGAGAGCTATAATATGTAATAATTTACCTGGTCTCTGACAAGCTTTAATTACCATTGCTGATTAAAAAGACCTGGGGAAGCTAAGTATGAATGATGGGGATCTAGCAGAGGTGGATGGTCAGGGATGATAGATCAGGCATGACATGATGATAGTACAGAGAGGATAATGTACTGTCAGCACTGGAGCTGCACGCATCAGAACTAAGAGAAGCAGCGGATCTGAGACAGCAGTGATGGGAAGGGCCCTGCAAGGCAGGGATGAATATGAGGGAACAAGCTGAGAAATGCAGAAGAGGGCATTAGGATCGCAAACATATCTATGGTTGGCAGGTGCAAAAAGGTAGACTCATTCCTTTTCACAGTGAATGTTGTGGAAAGGACTGTGCTATTTTTAACCCTTGGAACTGGATTTGGCTATTGTGATATGTGTCATAAATCAACCAAGCAATGTAGAGTCCTAGCCATGTATCCAAGACAGCCTAACTTCTTCCAAGGACACCCCACAGAGGTGCTTGTGGATTCAGGCAAAAGGCAGAGTCTCCATTATGGCATTTAGTCTAGACTTCAATACATCCAAAGAGCTGCTCAGAACTCTGCCCTGCTATTGCTCTACCGTGGCCTTTCCCACCTTGGCTGTGCCCCAGCTCCTAGATGTCTCAGCTATTCCTTCTGTCAGGCTTTGGCTTCCTTTTGCAGCCCCATCTCAACACGTTCTCTCCCTGCCCTGAGCACAGTAGCCACTCTGTCAAGGCCGAAGGCTCCCACCTGCTTGTGAGGGGCAGTGCCACCTCCTCCCAGCACCCAGCTATGGTGCCTGGCTTGCACAGCTGGGCCTGAAGCCAGCACACTTCAGCAGCTGTAAGGAAAACCTCTGAGTAGTTAAATCTGCTACTGTTTCTGGCAGAATAATTATACTGACACGTGCACGGGAATTTTCTACCTTTTCACATGGTTTCACTGAGAGAATTCAGCATTGCATCCCAGGGTTACTATGAGCTAATAGACTGCAGACATGGAGCAATGACAGGATTTTTCCCTTGTGAAAGCACAGGACTAGTGACTTTCCCCTTCAAGGAAAGCCCTGTTCCCTTCTTCCCATGCTTTCACTCTCCCATCCACCCAGCACAACTTGATGTTGCATTGATTGAGTAAATTGTACAGAAGGACGCGAACATCTGGGTGTTGGCAGAGTGTCTCCCAGATGGCCAACACTCTTGCTTCCTTCTTTTTCAAGATGAAAGGATCCATTTTAAAGCCAGTTAAAAGAATGTTAGAGAATTGATCTGAACACAACAAAGTGAACAGGCCAAGAGTTACATTTTCATCCTCTACTGCCCTCTATTGAGAATGGATACATCTGCAGAAAAAAATCTGAACAGCAGTTATTAACAAAAAAATTCAGCACAGAGCTTTATCCCCACAAAAAAAATCATGATTTTTAAAAGCCCATGTGTTCAGTTCCAAACAAAGCTTGTAATTTTGCTTTTTGACATATTTGTTAATGCATTATTAGCAGGTTCCATACATGAAGTCAAAATTGTAATGAATTAACCATTCAGTCCCCGTGGATTAACCATTCAATCCCTGGGGTATGCTTATGGAGAACTGTTATATTAATAACCCAACTAATAACCAACCAAAATAATCCATTTGGGACATGATGATGCCAGGTGGAAGCTGCTTGGAGTGCTCTATGTACAATGTGTTCCACATACATAATGGCAAAGTCCCTTTGCTTTCACCCTGACCTAATCAGCTCAAATGTCAGTGGATGAAAGAGCTATTAGCTATACTAGTCATGCTTGGAAATGCTAGAATGACAATGCATTTACCTAAAAAAAGAACTCAGAAGAAAATGTGCCTCTTGACTTGAAAAACATTCTCTGGCAGTGTGATTCCTTGGCAGTATAATTTCTTCTTTGGCAGTGTTTGTGGAAAAATGTAGAGGAACAGAATGAGTTATAGTGATGCAAGCAAAAAGAAGATAAAATAGATTATCATGTCCTGTATTTTTCTACCATTTTATCATCTGAAGAGCTCTAAAGGCTTACAAATTATTCTTTACAAATTAATTATTTGCAAAGTAATTATGCGGAGGTAATTATCTGAAAAGTCAGAATGGACAAGCAAAGATTAAATTTGGTTTTGTTTTACATAAAGGGAAATTTGAGGGAAAAAAATCAAGTGTAAAGTGTTTAGGTCTAAAGTCTAAAGCTAGAATCCTTCATCTCCTCTTGTCCTTTCAAATAAAAAAATTTAATATTCACAGGTGTGTAGCCCTTTCAGCTATATAAAGGATGGCAGGGGATTCATATTGGTAAGCAACATGACCTAACATTTTTGAGGTGAAAATGTCCAATTGGGACATCATCTTCATTGTGGAATTTAAGAGTGAAAAATTATGTGTTCTGGATAAAGCTGTGATGATTTGAAGATGAATTAGCAAGAAAATTCCACCTATTTTGGATGCTAATTCCAGATAAGAGCGGGATAAGATTCACTTCTCTGGGCTTTCTTCATTTCCCCACGATTTTGATAGGTGCCCACTGATGTTTCTAGATCCTCTTCTGCCAATGACAACTAAGCTCTGACTGGCTTCCCCCAGCCCAATTTCCTTCTTCTTCCCTTGTATACAAAATGGCGTAATTTTTACAGAAGTTGTATTTTCGTAACTGTCTTCTGCATCTCAGATCCATAAAATGACTGGCTTACATTCCAGAAACATTAGCCCTCCAGTATACATCTGAACACCCTGAATGGGGAGCTGGGGTCTTAAAAAACAAAGCCCTCTGCTCCTAGAGCTCTTATGGCATTTCATAAAAGCAATAATCCATCTTTTGCCAAGCAAGGATTCTCTCCCACAGCCCATCTATGTGGTTTCCATCTGTACATTAATTGGAAACTGCTTGGGGTAAAAAAAGTATTTATATGTTTAGAATTGCAGCTGTTCCCATGCTCTAGAAAGGTAGAAGGGAGCTCTTTTCCCACAGTCCAGCTCTCCAAGGAGAAACCACAAGCTGACTGCAGACCTGGAGCACTGAAACTCTGGGGCATTTGGGTGGTATCAGCTGGGCTGAGATGGAGCTGTGTGCCAACACTCACTACAAGGAGCAGTGTGCCTGTTTTGGGCAAAAGGCTCTCTGCTGGGTGCATTTCTACCTGCAAGTCTTCAGCCGTGTCTCCTTCTCTCTGCCAGCTGTGGTTGAAGGAATGCATATTTTGTATTGTTTCTGCCAGGTAAACATCTTTAATGCCCCCAAAATTGATGCTGATGACTTCCTTCACACATGTAAGTCTTGAAACACCTGGGGGAAACCTAGAAACACAGATGAGAACCCTCAGTACAAAAACTGAGCTGAAAAGCATCAGAGGCTGAGCAGCCAGAGCACTTCTGTCTTACTCAGACCCTCTCTGGAAACTGGGACTTGCCCACAGAGAAAATTACAAGGACCCTGAAGAACAAAAATGCTAGCAGGTAGATAGGTTTTGCATTGGTCTTACCAGGAATGGTCCAGCAGTGGCTTACAATCCCTCAGTTTATCAAAACAGCTTTTTCCATGTGCGAGGGCTAACAGCTGTGGCAACATTCATCCTCAGGGAGCACTCACAGAGCAGATCTAAGGAAGATTTTACTCAAAACCTGCTCAAAGCCTGCCTTTAGGAAATGACAGGCATAAGAAACTGGAGAAGGGGCCTAGGTGGACTGTATCCTAACTGGAAAACTGTTTTGCAGACTTGTTCTCTGTGTTGATCTTCCTTGCAAACTCATCTTGGGATCTGTAAAAGAAAAATCCCCAACATTTATAAAACATCAGAGCAATTTTATCCATGACATGAGAAACATTCCATGGATATTATTTTAGCAATGGATCCAGATGGTGATCTACTGCAGCTTAGTAACAAGAAAGATTTTTATGCTGCTCTGAGATAAAATTTTTCTCAGGTCTGAAATCAGAGGAATTGAGTGACAGTCTCTCCACATCAAATAAATAATGTGAAGAGCCAAATGGAGTATTTATTTTTATGATTAAACCAGTCAGCAGATTAGTTTTAATAAAATGTAAATGCAGGTTTTATTGAAGGGATAGTACATAGCTAAATGCTATGCATCAGTTTTCCATTACTACAGGGATTTCACTGCAATGTACTTAAAGCCCCATCCTAAGTTTCAGCAGGGCTGAAAGCCTGCTAGTGCTTTGAAATGATGAAAGCAAATGAAATTGAATAGCAAACAAAAAAAGTCCAGACTTGATCAGTGATGATGAGAGAATTCCAACTGGGTCCACTTGGGAGCAATGATCAAGAATTAAGGTCTTGATTTTTTTTAAGCTAACAAATGAAGCTTTTTTATTCTACTTAAATGGGATAAGAAAAGCCCTATTAAAGGGAACTAACAGTTGTACTAATCTGCAAGCCACGTCCCTATTGGCCCCAGTGGGGAAAAAAAAGGAAAGACTTCTAAAAATGTTTAACAAAACCCAGAGAAAATGAGAAGAGCAAGAGGTAACTCTAAAATGGGCAACTTTGTTTCTGTGGTAGAAGAAAAAAAAGTCTGTTTTCATAACTGAGTGAAGAGGTAAGAGCATGAGGTGCAGCTCTCATCCTTTGCGCTCCAACCTCTGCAGTTTACAGTCTGCAGGCTGACTGCAGAGGGGCTCTTGCCAGGTGTATGAAGATGGCCTGGGGCTCAGTGTGTTGCCTTTTTTTTTTCTTTTTTTTTTTTTTTTTGATTTTGACTGAGCATTTGATCACCCCAGGCACCTGCCTTACCAGGATTACTTGCATTTCTGGCATGACTGATCTCAGCAGGTGGCTCTATAAGGGCAGCGTGCCCATTCCTGGGCAAGCCAAAATATTGGCCCTCTTTGCTGTCACACTGGCAGCCTTTAATGTATGCTCATCTCCATATAAGTATTGCTTAGGCCCCAAATTTGGCCAGTTGTGAGATTACTGTACCATCTGTATTCTGTACACTCTTCTGAATCTCTGCCTGGCTCTGTGGCTAAGGGGATCTTTCAGCACTCTTGCTGTATCTCGTCTATGTGCTCTTGGTGGCACCATTCATTGTCACTGACTTGACTCTAGCTGACAGGGAGGGCAATAGCTGTGAAGATGTGTCAACATCCCTGGCTGCCAACATGTGGAGGCAACCTGAATGCATGCCCAGGACTCCTCGGGAATTAAGATGTGGCTTCTAAATCTTGTGTCTGTCTCTGCACAGCCCTGGTGACCTGTGCTGGCTGGATTAGTGACAGAGTAATGCTATGAGGACACTTTCACAGGGCTGATGGACTAATCCCTCAGCAGGGGAGGACAGAGAGGAATAGCACAAGCGAGATAAGAGAGACGATCCCTTGGCAAATGTGTAGCAGTAAGTTGGGAAGGAACCACTGCTATGAGAATTGAGGACAACATGCCCTCATTAGTCTAAGACATAGAAAAGACAGGGGGTGGCAGGGGCTGTGCAAGGACAAAGGACAAAACTTGGCCCCATTTTAGAATTACATAAAACAATAACTGAACCAGAGCCTTACTTTACTCTTTTTTTCCTATGGACCAAGCCCACCTGTAAATTGATAACCAAAATACAATTTTGTCCTCATCTCAAATCAGTGTTTAAATGGAAGTGATGAGGAAGAACTCTCAGTAGGACTCTGAGCACATTAAGAAGAGAAGGCTCAAGGGGAATCTCACCAATCTGTAGAAATACTGAATGAGTGAGAATGAACAACACAAAACCTGAAATACGAATATTGAAATATGGGAAATCCAATTTATATTTAAAAATAAATAATAATAATTAAAAAATTTAAATAAATTTAACATTTAAAATTTAATTTAAATTTAAAATTTATTTACTATGAAAGTGGTCAATCACAGGAACAAGTTGCTCAGAGAGGTTGTGGAGTCACCACCTCTGGAGGTATTCCAAACTCAGCTCCATGCAGCTTTTTGTTAAGTGCTCCAGCTGACCCTGCTTTGAATAGAGGGATTGGACTGGATGGGCTCCAGAGAACCCTTCCAGCCACTTTTTCCCTTTATATCCAATCTCATCATGGATTCAAATTGCACCCTCTTGATGAGATCAGTACAGTTCTTAAACTCCTGCTCAGCAAACACACATGAGATATCCCATGGAGATGCCCGTTTTTAAACAAAGTTCACAAATCCTCCATGTCTTACACTTTTAGGTAAACATTTGCCCCCCAAAATTGCAAGCTATAAAGGGCTTCCTGACTTGCTATTAGACTGCATCAAACAGAGCAGCAATGAATTCAAGGCTAAAATGAGGGGTCTTCCAATGAGCCTCAGAACTTCCAGCTGCTGCACACAAACCTCATTACTACAGAATTGTGGCACAGAATAATGAAGTAATTTATCCAGGCTAAAATGGGTCAGAGTTTTGACAGTGATTTCAATGAAAGCGTGGTGAGGTCCTTTGGGTTTGGCTATATTTTTCAAAGAACCAAACCTGATTCCTAATACAAGGAAGCATGCCCAAGTTACATGGCTCTATATTTTAAATAGTACTTCCTTTTAATAACCTGGATTTAATGCGTTTTACAATGTATTTATTATCTCACACTGTGATATTTTGTAACTTAGATTTTCAGCTAACGAGTAGCTCATCTAATGAAAATAATGATTTTTTCATGCTGTACTACATGGAAACTTAAAGTATTTCAATTAAACAAACCACCTCATTAGTGTGCCTTGATAACATAGTTGAGTTTTCTTTGATATGGTCAGAAATATCTAGCATGCTTTTGGGATGCAATCAAACTCTCCAATAAACTTGTTGCTAAAGACAGCTGCCTAGCACCATGTATTTCTTGAGCAGTCAAATGACCTAGTTTAGAAGTGTTTGAAGCCATTTTATACTCTGGAAGGAGAACAAATTAACCTTGTTTAACAAGTAGTTTTCAATTTGTGTTCCAGCACTCTTCTGCAGTCTACCATCTCCAGAGCAGCAGCATGGCCTTATTTCATCCTTCCTGCTATATATCCTACATACTTAATGCTACAGCTTTGGGAAGCACCTCTCATCTGCTGCATGGACCCTGGGAGGGGGTAGTGTCATTGCACTTAAAATGCATTTGAAGCCACAAGTCTTGTTACCTGACGTCTGCCTCAGGTTTTTTTTGTACTTTATGAAGAACTAAAAGAAAATCAGGGCCATTGTTACCTTTCATTTAGATTTATTCTGCCTGTTCCTTTGAAAGGCTTGTTCAAATGAATATTGCCAAGATAGGAGAGAACTCTGCAGCAAACCCCAACTTTTGGTTGAGACAAGACCAAACTGATCTTTACTGCAGGAGATTTCTGTGGCTGCAGCTAATTCTTACTGGGATGTGGGGTCAGACCTGTGGCTATTATAAATCAACATATCTGTGCAGGGAGCTGGTTTTTATCAGATGAAGGTATGGATTCACATTTCCATAGTTTCTCTGAGAATGAGCATTTCTGGGTAATATTCTTTCTATAAGGCTAGTGTACATTAAAGTTACAGTGAGTTGCTGTCTTTTAGGTTCTCCACTTGAAAAACTTAGTTCAGATTTGGATCTCATTGTAGGCAAAATGATTTGCAGAAAATATCTCTGATTCTTGAAAGTAATTAGCTACTCTCTCATCAGCTACATTAAACCGTACATTTAACACTAGGTAACTTCACCATCTCTAAGTATTCACTATAAAGGAAAAGCAGGTGAAAGGCATTCAGTCCATGTGCCAGCTTGCCTGTACTAACCTTTACTGTCACTACCGTTTCATCAATTTCAAATAGGACTTTAGTGTGGCTTTTTATCACCGTGAAAACCACATTAAGCAACAAAAAAGCTTTTCACACAGAAAGTTTAACTGGCACACTCTTACATTTGGGAAGCTAGTGGTATCTCCCCATCTTCATTCTTTCTCCCTAAGCAGCAAAACTAAAGTGGACTTTGTTAGTTTTCCCTTCAAGTTAATTTTGATGCCCTCTGTTCTCAGCAAATAAGGTCTTTATCCTGCTGCAAAGAAATATTTCCATCTAACATGTTCTCATCCACCTTTGCCTGCCTGTTACAAACCCTAAATTCTAAGATCAGTGCAAATTGGCAGTGTCCCTTTAATCAAAATTTAATGCTTGTCTTCAATCTCCTCAAAGCACTTAAAATCTAGCAGCTTTAGAAGGGAGAGAATCATTAGTGCTGCTGTCCTCCACTTCCTAGCAAGCAGGAGGTTAGACCATGGGCTGTTACAAAAATGGGGGTGCTGTGTTGCCCTCCACAGAGCCCTGTTTGGGATCAGCCTGTCTGAATTCTGCTCTTTTTGCTGCTCACAGGGAAGAGGGTGCAGAGCAATCAGAAAATCTGCTCAAGAATAAGATGAGGCCAATACCTTCCTTCAGAAGTTTGGAGCAGGCCCTTCTTTGCACCTGCCATCTCTGTAGAGACAGGTACTAAAATTCACATCTGACTATGTCAGAAATACTGCATTTAGCTGTCTCAGCTTCTGTCACAGGCATATCTGTTGACCAGCCAGTTATTCTGGGATGTTCATAGGAGATTGGTTCCCATTGAGTCATTCTGATTTCTGAACCTGTGAGAAGCAAGGCTTGCAGCTTGGCAGCTGAGTGCTTGGAGAGCTGGCTGTGAGCCCCTCTGAAAGTCTGTCCTTAAATCTGCAAATATGCAACTCGGAAACCCCCGTAAGGAGCAGCTAGTGTGATGCCAAGCATAAGCCAAGTTCATCACAGCTTCATGAAAAAATGACACCTTCTGTGATCTTTGCAATGAATAGCAAAGTACAGTGTTGCAGAAATATTCTGTAGGCAGCTTTCTCTACAGTAACCTGCTGCTCTGCAGGTATGGCTGCCTAACATTGACCAGGCATTTCTTTCAGCACAGTGTCACATCTTGTGTTCTATCGGTGTGATGCTTTATGATTTAATATGCTCCATTGTTTGCTTCTCGAACCATTTAATTTTCCTTCCAATTTCCCTTCAAACAAGGTAAATTTGCATTATTTCTTTGTTACAAAACTTCATAAATACAGAGGTATATGGGTACCTCTAGGCCTTAATTGTTTCCTGTTGAATGCCAATAAAAATGTATCTGGACAGATATTTTAACGTGTCCCTAATTATTAATGTACAGTTTAGGTTGTACCTACAAGGAATATCCAAAGCCCCATGTGCACATATTTGCTTGCTCGCTTTCTCTCTGCTTCTCTCCCTTTTGCATCTAAAGATTGTGCTGGGCTTTTACCTTTGGAGAATTTGGTTCAATCTGACTTACACTGTAAGCAAAATTGAGTTGCAGAAGATCATTCTAATTATTGGAAGTATTTGCCTAATTTTTAGCACATTATAGCCTGGTCATTACCATTTATAGTATGTTACAGTTTTAGCTTTTAAAATATGTTCACAGCTGGGCAGTACCTTGATAGCTCCTGCAGTGAAATCTGGTGTGAGGGGAGTGTATGCTGCACACAATAAATACAGTATGACAGTCTAAAGGGCAGGAGACTTGGTCCAGTGAATGTGCAGTAGATTATCATTTGAAGGTAAATAATTTCACATGTAGCTAGCTATACAGAACACAAATCCAAAGGATTTGGAGAAGTAGGGTAAGGACGTGGGGAGAAGACACAAGGCAGCTCATTCATAGACTTAGCTCAAAGATATGGATACACTTAACTGAACAGGGAAGGATGATGCTTTCTTCTCTCTTCATATGATGAAAATAAAAAGTGATCAGGATAGATTTTTGTTATCCTTTGGGCATTAAAAGCTTAAATGCAAAATGCATGGCTTATTATATCTAGCCAAATCTTAGGGGTAAATAGGCAGTATGGGGAATTAGTTGTTGTTAATTGGACTTCTGAGCTGAATTCCCAGGGTGCTGCACTGCCAGCATATCCCTTTTGTTTTAATATTGAAACAGGGAGAAGCTAGTTCTATGATGGATTCATTCCACTATAGAACAGCAGAGCACGCTAAACCATCTTCTTCAAAATAAGTTGCATTTGTCGAATGTAAATATTTTAGGATTAATTTCTTCATGTACTGTAAAAGTTACTTGTTTCTCCATTGAGCATTTTGAAACTGTAAAATAAATCTTCCAGTAGCATAAATTGCCTAATTGTTCTGTAATATTTGAAGATATGACTTGCTGTTCCTTGAGCTATCATATTTAGATCACATTTTCTCTGTAGTTTGGGGCAGTCAGTTCTGCTGCTGGTGCATTGAAGTCTTCAGAATTCCATGGCAGTGAGTGTGCTGTCAGTGATCCTAACAAAACGTGCAATCTCAAAAATCATATTTCATATTGTTTTATCAGCACCATACAGTGTTCCTTCTTTATAAAGTTTTAATAGTAACCACAAAAAAAAAGGCCCAAAACCCAAAGATCTCTCACAGATTCAGGAGACCCAGAAAAAATAGTCTTTGCATCAGGCTTTTGTTCTAGCAGCCAGTCTTAGATTANATATTAGATTATTAGATTATTAGATTATTAGAATTATAGAAATTAGATTGTTAAGGTATTTGGGAGGTAACACTGGGTGACCTGCAGATATTATGTTAAAGATCCCCAAAATCACGGTCACCACCACCAGTGCCCACATGGGTGATTACACTGCCCTTAATTAAGTGATTGACCCAAGTCTGCCACAGGAAACTCTGGCAGCGGGAGTGCTTTGCCCCTTTTATCCTGGGCACAGGGCATATCCTCCCTCTAAGTCAGGAAAAATTCGGCCATGCCCCTCGCCTTGGGTGGCTACTGTTGGGGGAAGAAATACTGTGAGGTGATGATCCCAAGCAGCTCTGGAGACACTTCCAGTGTGAGTCTTCCTGAAGATGTGAGATGCCTGCAGCATAGTACACATTGCTGGGGAAGGATTGCCTCCATGCCCTTGATGCCTGGATGGTCAGAGGGCTGTGACAAGCAGACAGGGTTTAGCTTCATATGGCACCAAGGCTGAAATGCAGTTTTCACAGCCTGGAAGAGCTATGCAGAGCCCCTTTATTTTTCCATTGCTCTGTGTGGAAGATGCATGGCCTGGCTTATCACATCTGCACCAGGAGAACCGACACAGGGGATGTTGTAGGCCAGAGACCCAGACTTCAGCTTGGGGGCTGATGAAAAGCAAACGTGAGCTGTCACCATGAAGAATTCACATCTCAGCTGCTTGTGCTGCCCACGGGCTCAGTATCCTGCTCCATCTTAAACACTTTCCACGGGGGAAGGGGAGTGCACACAAAGCCTGTTTAATTAGGCGTTGTGTAGGAAGGATGAACTCTGTCCCCAGTGAGACGGAGGATTGCATGTCTCCTCCAGATGGTGAAAGTAGTTTTTTTCTTTAAGGCAGGAGAAAATAAGCAGGTATGAGTATGGGGCCTACCTGCATTGGTATTAATCGGCAACTTTAAGCAAACTCAGTGTTCTCATCAGAAAAGGGGAAAAATAAACAGCTGAGCACTGTGATTCATTTACACTTCAAATATACTTTGAGTTGGTTATTCTTCAATTAATCAAATAGCTGGTGTATCCCTAAAGTAGTATAAAGTGACACACTGTGTGAAATCAATTTTCCCTTCCAAAATCATTAAATTCAGTAGCCTGTGACTACATCCCTGCTAATTCTAGTACCGGTCCTTTCATCCTCCATTAACTTTGGCACGCCTAACAGGCTGTCAAAAATAATTTCCCAGAACGTAAATAATTCAGAAATTAAAAATTAATAAATAATAACAGAGAGCTACTGGGAGATAGACTGGGTCAATTAGTCAGCTCTGCATTCTGTTTCTTCGCAGCAGGGGGGCAGCCACATTCGTTACTAGAATCTTTCCTCCGATTCCTAGGTCTGATTTACAGCTCTTCATTACTGGATCCAGTCAGACACAATTACCTCCATCACTATCTCAGTTCCTAACTTCAAAGAAACACACATTTTCTTGTCTGCTTTTTTTCTCCTTGCAGCAGCCTCAGCTTGACGTCCCTGGAATTTCTTCCACGCGGACTAATTAATAAGACTTTGACTTATCATATTCACTTCTCTTCTTTGATGTCCTACCTTAGTCAATCATCCTATTTAATTAGAATTTCAATGATAACTTTACTTATCTCGTGGCTAGATGTAAATTAAAATAACGGGATTTTAATTCTCTTTCTTACAGGGTTATGACATTTTTGACAGAAAAAGTTTCAACCCAAATACGATATTATGTACTTCCTATGCTAGGACTGCATTCCACTAAATTGTTTTTCCCTTTGCTACAAAATAATTTTGCTTGTTTAACAAGCTCCACTGAAATGGAAATGAACTACAGCTTCTCATAACGTAATTTGCACAGGTCTGTGTTGTGGAAGGTTATGTTGATAGAAATTAGTATCATCAGATTATGACACATGCCACATAGTTAACAAGGAAAGGGAATGAGATTTTTAAGAAAATAATCATCTCTGGAGAGGCAGTGGAGCTGAGGACCTCTTCTTTCTTCCCTTTCCAACAGTTGCTAATACTTTTCCAAGATTTCTTGTTTCCTTTCCACATTTGTGGACCTAAGCCTGTCGGTTGTATCCAAGCAGCACCTGAGGCTGGATTCTGGCTTCAATGAGACATTTCTAAAACACGTATTCATACACTGTTCACAGAAATGGCACCGTGCCTGTGACTTAACAGGAGCAGCACAGCCCTCAGCCATCACATCTTTTCCTCTCTGCAGCACCCAGGATGCGCCTGCCCACAGGCTTGCTTTCCTTCCCATGCCTCTTAGAATTTGTCAGTCTAAACTGGTACAACAGCAAGTGAATATGAGTGAAAACATTTCACATTTTTTAATTGAAGCTTATTGTGGAGAAAAGCCCTAGAGGGATCCATGAAGAGAAGTTAATGGGGCAGTGGAATCCTCCTGGGGCCTCGTAGATTCCTGGAAGTGGTACAGAAGTGTGAGGAAAGTATAAGGGGATCCAGCCAGGCTTATCAAGCCTTATGCCTTTGGGAACTCTCATTCTTACTCTGTTGGAACTTTCCACATGACCAAGCAAATGGTCATGCACATAGATAGGGGCTTTCAGTAAAAAGAGAGATCAAGAGAGAAGCATGTGGAAAAGAAAGAAAGGATGGTCAACATACTAAGAATTGGTCTTAAACTGTGAACATAGTGTTCTTCTGATGCATTAAACAGAATATGGTGACAAACTGCTGGCTGGTGCAAAATACATTCCAGTACTAAACTGCCATCAGAAATTAATATCTTTCCAATCAGACGTGGTGAAAAAGAGGTTTATAGTTTTGCACTGCCAAAAGCAAGTACGCCCTGGAAGCCAGCCTCCAGTTTTCTCAGTGAAAAAACCCCACAACCTCAGGTGCTATGCTTCCACTGACATCCTAGAAGGGAAAAAAAAGGATTCTATAGGATGCCACTCTTACTTTTCCACATTGTTGGGGTGTGCATTCGCTAATCCATCCCCTTTGTTGCATTCAAGGAAAGAAGAAAATGCAGAAAGAGTTAATGAGACGTTGGATGTGGAAAATGACTGCTCCCAAAAGAGACATTTTGGTCCTGTGAAGAGGTAGGACTAGCAGAGAACATGAATCACTTGACTAATCTGTACAAAATGGGCTTAGTGAGCTTCAGCTTCAAATCTTATCCCCACATTAGATAGTATTAAAGCAGTTGTCATTAAACTAACATTTCTCAATGCTCTGGTGAGCCGTTTGCCTGATAGTCCTGTTTCTCTTACGAAAAGAACAGAAGATACTTGAAAAACTAGGCCAGTACACGAGCAGAAGCAAATGGCTGGAATTTAATTGACAGTTTCTGAAACTTACACCGGTTGTGTAATACGTTGTGTTTAAAAACATATCAATACTATTGTCAAAATAGTTACCTGTTGCACTGACAACATCTAAACCATTCTATCATAATTTAACAGTGTTATTCTTTAACAATTGGATTCTGTTACAGTTTTATATTTAGTCATGATTATTTAATCTAATTTAATTGGCTTTCTTATTCCCCTCAGGGTTCTGGGCCTAGAAAGTTCATGTTAAATACTCTAATTGCTCTGAAATGTACTTGTCTTCTAAAATATACTCCTATTTTAAATATACCCTAAAATCTAGTTCACACATATTTTCTCTTCTTTCATGAATTAAAAAATAATTCTGGTGTCCATGATTTGCACTTAAAAAGAGTCAATAATTAACCAAAGTAATAATTATAGATTGAAAACAGGGAGGATGCAGTACAACAAACAGTGAATTACAAACACATAAATAAGGCCAGGAGCACACATCAAAGCTTTCCAAGCACCTGCTAATCTCCAAAAGCAGAGCCAAAGCTGATAACGATGGCAGCAGCAGCACCCTACATACTTAATGTGTGGGTCCCTGAGTATCATTGTGGAACAGTGCTCAGGTCAGTGGAGCAAAAGAGCATTTGAGGGCTCACGGACAGTGGGCCCAACCCCATCCTCCTTGCAGATGGTGATTTCCCATGCATGCTGTATGAAGGTTTTGACTGTGTGAGTCAGCATCAATTATGGCAGCAGCCACAGGGCATTCACACGTACTGTGAGAAGGGGATGGACTTGATGTGGCAGTGGGAATACTGCCACTGCCACCAGAGGCTGGGGAGAAGAAATGATGGAAACGTATGCTTTAAAATCTTTTGATCTTTCATGTGTCAGACCCATTAGGAAGGTCATATATGGATAGCAGAGGCCAGATGCTGATTTCAGAACACGGAGGCAGCTCTGCTTGTCAATATGCGCCTCAGCTTGGCAGGGACCCGGCAGTTTGGGACTGGAGCTGAAGCAAACATCTTGGAGAAGTGTAGTCCAGGGAGCGTTTCTCCTTTCCTTCCTACCAACAGTGTTCAATGAAAGGGCGAGGGGCTGCCAGAGGTACCTTCTGTGCATTTAGATTTTTAAACGGCAGATCTGGCACAACTGGGATGCTGTTTCTGGCTGCTGACAAGCCATCCTATAGTCCCTTAACTCTTGCTATTTCCTTTCTTTTCTCAGGGGTCTACCAGAGGCTAATAAACGTATTTCACAGAACATTCTTAGTTCGAAGGGACCCACAAGGATCATTGAGTCCAACTCTTAAGAGAATGGCCCATACAGGAATTGAACCCACAACCTTGGTGTTACTAGCACCACATTCATACCGAGATAATCTCAAGAGTCAGAAAATGTGACCCAGTGCAGAACACTTGGAGGATGCTGATGGATGAACAGGGGGAAGATGTATTAAGGGAGAGTTCCACTAGCTGTGTCCTTTTTTCCCTATGCTTTTCCTAGGTACCTGTGGCCTGGAAGTGGGAGGTTGAGTCAGGATCTTTGACCTGACCAGCAGAGAAAGATTTATAACTTCATGCTCCTGTGTGAGCACCTGCCCTGGAGCACATGACACAGTGAGTACAGCAAGGAGGTGTCAGGCAAATGTGGGTATTGTGTAGCTCTCCGGAGGGCCCAGTTTCAGGATTAGCCTGTCTGCCCGGTCCAGTGCCGGGAAGGCCAGTGCTGGTCAGGAGCGAGGGCATCTTGAGGGGAGTGGAGCATGGCAAGGACAGCCCTGCAGTGCTCCACGCAAGGCTTTTGCGGGATTCTGGGCAACCAGCCTTTCCTCGTGGAAGTTTTGTGTAAGACACAGGGTTCCCAAGTGCCAGTTTTTCATGGAAAATCATGTATGAGTGACTTGAAATTCAGAGCTTAGAACAGCAGGATGGGGAATGGCTCCTAGGCCCACAGCTATGTAATTACCATAATGAAGCACAAACCCTTCTTTCCGAGGACAGAAGCCGATATTTTAGTTGAATAGTTTTTCGGTAAGACACACAATAAATTAAACTGGGTCCCCAGCGCGCCCATTGCCCCTGCTACCGCTCCCGCCGCTGAGCGGCGCCCCGCCTCGCTTCAGCCGTGCAACATGGCGCCACCTTGTATCTCCGTTCCGTACAACATGGCGGTGCCCATGCCCTACCCTGTATGGTATACGGACACCAGCGCACAGGCGGCAGTATTTCTTCCGGGCTCCAGCACGCCGCTATTTCAATGTTGACCCGAGCATTTCCGCTTCCTCTTCCGGGTCCGGCGGCGCCAGGTATGGCGGCGGGCGACCGAGGGCTGTGGGTGCGCATCCGCCTCCATCCGCCGCCCGGCGGGCGGTGAGCGTGATCCGAGGCCCCGAGAGGCTGTGGGGAGGGACCGGCGGCGCTGCTGCTGCCCGCACGTGGGCTGGAGTGGGGGGCAGAGAGGCACGGCGTCTCCAGGCCTCCGCGGTGGGGCTCCCGAGCAGGGCCGCGTCTCCCGGGGCTGCGAATGAAGCTTATGCAAACTAGAAAATGCGTAGCTGCTAAAGCTTTAAGCTGTTCCTTAAGAGAGCGTGACATAATCCAGGCAAGACCAGGATGTTTGAACAGTGTTCAAGTGAGTTCCGGTGAATCTTCATTGCGGATCGCATCGTGCCCGCTGTCACGCGTTTTGCTATTCTCTAGTATAGTTGCGTTGGCTGCCGCTATCTGGAACGGCTTCAGTTTTATTAATATCGAATCGGCAACTGCTGATTCACATCTGTCTCAGTACGGGTGATCCTGTGAGATGTGAACTTCTGTGTGAACATCGAGCTCTTAACTAGTGCCGCTTTGGTTTTGATTTATTTAGGGGTGAAAAATGGTGCAGCGCCTGACATACCGCCGTAGGTTGTCCTACAACACAGCTTCCAACAAGACCAGACTGTAAGTAAGACAGTTTGTAAGAAAACTTCTGTTGCAAATAGATGATGTGTCAGTTTTGATTGTTGCGTTAACTGAGTATTTTTCTGCTGTGCTTAGGTCCCGAACACCCGGGAACAGGATTGTTTACCTTTACACCAAGAAAGTGGGAAAGGCCCCCAAGTCAGCATGTGGTATTTGCCCAGGAAGACTTCGTGGTGTAAGTATGATTATAAACACCTAAGGGTGTTCCTCTGCAGCAGCATTTTTTCAGTACAGAGAGCCTTTCGAAATATACAATGGACCTGTTTATTGACCAGTTCTTGTCGAAATAACTTTTTTCTTTAAAATATTCAAATCAAATGTAAAGTTTACTAGCAAAATAAGCTTTGGAAGCTCAAACTTTTTTTTTCAATGCTCTTGGTTTGCATTATTATTAAATATAAACTCTTGTTTTAGAAAATCTAAAATTTTAAAGCTAGACAGGGCAACTCTATAGTAGATTTAAAAACATAAATTGGATCTATTAGGCTTGCAGAAAAAAAGGGTAAACCAAGTTTAGAAAAGTCATCTTTAGGAAAAAGGAATTAATGTTCTTAAGGTATTTTTCTTCAGAATGTTTTCTTGAAGTAACACCATTGCTTTTAACAGTTATGGGAATGCTTGAGTAATGTTGGTCTTTGAGCAGTTCCTATCTTCAGAAAAACCCAGTCTTTTTATAACCAATTTTTTAATGAACCTCTTGGTGAACCCCTGTGGTGGAATGAAAAGATCAGCTTAGGAGTGCTGGAGGTGGCACATGCAATGAGCTGCAACCTCGGTCACTTTTTGGCATCTTGAATAGTAAACTTCAGGTGTTGCTGCTTTTTTCTTTTTTTTTGTAACTATGAAAGTGATGTTGGTTTTTATGTGGCAGAGCCACAAAATTGCTGTCCTATGACACACTTCTTAGGGGTTTTTTTTGCTGTCTGTAGGTCCGTGCTGTGCGCCCCAAAGTTCTGATGAGGCTGTCGAAAACGAAGAAGCACGTTAGCAGAGCCTATGGTGGTTCCATGTGTGCCAAGTGTGTCCGTGACAGGTAATTACAGAAAGCCAGCTTTATTCCTGAGGTTGCTTCTTAAAAGTGTTGACATCGCTCTCTGTTCTCATAACGTGGACCCAAACTTTGAAGGCTCTTATCTGACACTGGTGTAGGGAGATGGAGAGTGTGTGTGTGGGGCACATAAGCAATGATGCGTGTGATTTTGTCCCTTGGATTTGAGGGAGTTCCTGCATGTGGAGCTCCTTTGTGGGGACTTTGTGTTCTTCAGGATTTCTTACTGCACTGTTGCATTGATGCTAAACAGTCTGCTCAGACTGGATTTTTATCTTTTGTATTGACTGCCTATAGCAAAGATTATTCCATTCTGTTGTCCTGTTCTGCCTTATGCAGATTTAATTGAAGTTTTCACTTCTTTGTGGTGGTTTGGGATTCAGAGATATTGCTTGATTGTGTGTTAAGCAGCTTTCTGTGGTTAAGCTTTAAAACGGCCTTTGCCAGGCCTCACTGAATTCAGTTTTGTTGTGTAGCAATTGCATATCCTATGCTTCCTTGGCAAGTTTGAGGAAAAACATGACCATAAGTGTGTCATCTCTGTGAATGGTAAACAAAGCAGATCTCTGGGGACAGCAGTCTAATGCCAGTGTTTGTCATCTGTAGTGCCAGCGTTGTTTTTCTTTTTGGCCTGTGTAAGTTCTAAGACAAATTACATTAGGCACCACTGAAGATGAGCTGTTACAGGTGCAGAGCCATAGCATAACTTTCTTGTGTTAAAAGCCACTTTTATTTCTTAAGTGTTTTCCCAAACCCTTCCTGAGCTTGATAGGTAGCTTTTAGTGCATGAGTATGTTTTATTCTTACTGTGCCTAAACCAGAAATTACAGCCGCCTCCTTTCCTGTAATAGTGAGGTTTTCTCCTGCACCTGCTTAGGCATCTTTGACAGGTTTCTGAACTGTAGAAGTAGCCATATGTACCAGATACTTAGAGAAGGCATTTTAATGTTTAAGGGTAGAAGAGTGTGTGCAATACACTTGTGCTGTTAACTCAGAACCATCAGATAGTCTGTTGGTATGTGAGTGCTGGAGCATAGGTCTGTCCCATCTACCTGGTGGCCCTGCATACCTTCCAGAAATAGTCATATTTGGGCATGACTTGACCGGCTAGGCTTTTCCATGTTGATGTGGAAGGAGCTTTAATCTTGATAGGGAAAGTATTCCTCGTTTTGATAACAGGATGCACGTAATTTCCTGTAGTTCTGAGGAAGAGAGCTGACCATGACTCGTCACACCAATTGTGACTTCAACAGAATTAAATTAATTCTCCAGTGCTGCTTTTTGCCTTTGAAGTTTGTGAGGATGGTAAATTTTCCCATGATCAGCCATCAGGTATTACCTTGCTTGCCTCCAAGCCACTTAGCCTAAATTTGCAGGCACCATAGGCTGCCATCCCCAAACTGCTACATTTGTACACTGCCACTGTCCCTGTCTTTTGCTGCTGGCAAGAACAGCAGTGGGTTCCCTTTTTATGTAACTGTGGAACTAACACCACATGTGCAATGAATGTGGAAGATGGCAAAACTAATTGTAATTTGTCTTATTTTTGTGTTTATACTTTAGTAGATAGACACATATCCTAAAGTAGTTTTTCTTTTCCAGGATCAAACGAGCTTTTCTTATTGAGGAGCAGAAGATCGTTGTGAAAGTGTTGAAGGCACAAGCACAGAGCCAGAAGTCAAAGTGAATCTATTTGTAGTTTCAGCCCAATAAATGAAATCTCCACTTCTCTTGTGTCCTGTCATTCCATGTGCAACTCAAAGCTGGTAGGAGCTGCTGCTTCTCACAGGTTGTACAGTGCAGAGCTGGGTTTTGCTGCAACAAAACCTGTAAGTCAGGATACTCTGTTCAGTGCTGCCTGCTGACAGGGAAATCAAGCAGCTGGAAGGAAGTCTGGTTAAACAGGACTCCCAGCTCAGGCAGAGTCATGTAGAGGGATTGGAATAATTTTCAGCAGTGCATGTTTTCTTTCTGCAGCTGTTCATGAAGTCATTAGAAGACTTGGCTTAGAAGAAAGTTAGGACTTCAAAAATGAAGAGCGAACAAAAGTGGACAGCTAGTGTAAGCCTAAAGTAGATTTTTTTTAATTCCATGTGCTATCACTCAAGTGACGGTGGAGAGAATAGTCTTACCTTCTCAAGGCCAGTGCTGTATCCACCAAACGGTTGCATACTGCTACATTTGGATCTCCTGGAAGAAAGCTGCAGCTGCTGTATCCTGTTAGGTCTTCCTGGGTCAGCAGTTACAGGTACAGTACCAACAGAGCTCCGGGACGCAGCTAGGACAGACCATTAAAAGCTTCCTGCTTTAGAGTAGCAATTTGGGCCTCTGGTATTGAAATTCAAACCTAAGTTTGTTGGTTTATCATCAAGGATGTAATTGTAATGTAAAAAGTGAAAATGGCTTTGCTTCATTGTGTTTTTAGAGACCTCTAAATGTGTCTCTTAACGCTGTCCAGGAGTGTTACAATGCAGTCGGGATAATTCTTGCTTTGCCTGTATGTGCATAGGTATTCCTCAGCCCCAACTCTGAATTTTGAACTGCTTTTAGTATCTGACGGGCATCTATTTTTACCTGTTTTTAACCAATGACTAATTTTTCAAAAAGTAGTGAGCTCCACCATGAAAGTAAGGAAGGAGAAATAATTAGGGAGCATACAGGCTAACTGGGAGTTGTGAGAGTGCCACTTGAAGGGGTTTCTAAGGTCACCTGTGGAGTCTGCTCAGGCTGTGGCTCAGAGATGTGTGCAGATTGCTCCTGAGTGCATGCTGCGTTTTTACCCTGCCTAGTTCTGTCAGCTGTACAGTCAGCCAAGGCACAGAGGACAGAAGGCTGAGTTGAAAAGCCCTTCTGGAGGCAGTGAGGTGGTGCTTTGGGTGAGGTGCCTGGCAACTCTGAGCTGCCTCCTGGGTGTGACAGCTGTTGGTGGCTCTGGTCCAGGGTAAGTGACTTAATAGCGTGCATGATGAAAGGAGTTGTACCTGCCCAAGGATTTCTGCACAGTGTCCCAAGGAGTTAAAATAATTCCCAATATTCTCGAAATGGATAAATGTAGCTTGAAGTATGTGAAGCATTTCTCCTCAGCTCAGGTGCAAAGGCTGTAGCTCATTAAAGGAGGTTTTGAGACTTAACATTACTACTCTAACATTTTTGGGTGCTGTTACTATAGTTACTTTACAAGGTTAACGTTTCCGTAATTGTCTTACTGTTCTAGTGCAAGCTTTAGTACTTTAGCATGCTGGGGACAAAAAAAAAAAAAGGAAGCAGCAATGAGGGCAGGTGTGTGTAACCTGCCCCTGTTTTGCATTAGAGGCTGTGAGATTAGAGTTTTCCTTCAGCCTTTTGGAAAGGAGTAGAGTTGGAGGGAGAATAATTTTAGAATAATGAGGATAAATGTCATAAACATCTGTTGACAGGCACTGAGAGGGAGATTCTTCCAAACAGGAAGGGTAAGACTGAAAACAGCTAGCCGTAAATGACATGATTGCACCTACAGGCAGAAGTCAAAGCAGTCATTAGGCACTGTGTCAGTGAAATGGTAATAAGGCCCGTAATTATTTTAAAACCGAACAGTTGGCTGCAGTGTAGGAATGGGGACAGACATTTGGGGAAGGGCTGTGCACTGGGAAGTAGGCTGGGTAGTGTGGCGAGGTGAACGAGTTCAGATGGGCCGTGTGCTTTGAAATGCGCTCCTGTAACCTGGAGTGAAGAGTTCTTCCCCGCCCCTTTCTTGAAGCGAGAGGAACTGGAGAGGCTTCCACTCAAAAGGGGGAAGTTTTTCTGACGTGTTGCCTAGGTGCTGCTCTTCAAAGCGAGCTGAGGACAGAGGCAGGAGGGGCCTGGCTGGGCTGGGCCAGGCCGATGAGGTGTTTGCACAGTTAGAGGAGCGTGGGAGATGGGCTGTAACACACGATACCCTGCTTGCTCCCAGCAGCGACCGGTGTGATACGCCTTTTCCTCCCTGGTCTGCGTGCAGTTCTCGGGGTATCCTCTGGCTGTGGGTCAGGATGGGCACCACATCCCATGGTGCGGGCAAGGCGCATCCCAGCCCAACGCTCCCCTACAAAAACAGGGACTGGGGTAAGGCCTACTACGGAACTTTGTCTGCTTGCCGTGTCTGCATCTCCCCAGCCTGACTGTGCAAACTCACACGTAGGACGTGGCTTTTCCTTCCCCCCGCCGGAAAACTGCATCAGCACAGGGGTGCCCAAAGGGTGCCCCTACCCGGTGGCAGGGGCTGCGGCGCCGGCACTGCCCCTGCTGCAGCAGCGTCCCGCGAGTGACCTGCCGGGAGGGCCGGTGGCGCCGGGGCACACTCGGTGTCGGGGCGGCCACGTGGCTGCCCAAATCGGGGGCGGGGCCTGAGCTCGGCCACGCCCCCGCCCCCTCTCGGCCGTCGGTACCCAGCGCCGACACGTCAGGGCTGCCGGGTCCTTGCAGGTGAATAAGACGGATTGACCCTCCGACGGCGAACTGGCGGCGTTTCCATGTTTTTATGCAGACAAAAAATGTATCTTTCTGAATATGTCATTTAAGCCTGGTCGCAAATTTCTAGTGCTTTGTTTACTTTGTCTTTTTTAAAAGGGAGTGATTTCCCCCTGTCAGGACGCGGCAGCCCATTTCCGTTTCCGCCTTCGTGTCGGTGGCGGAGCGCGACCGCGGCGGGAGGGAGAGGACAGCAGCGGGAGGGAGCAGCGGTGCCGCGGCCGGCCCGGGACCGCACCGCGGCCATGGAGACGCTGTACCGCCTGCCCTTCGCCGTGCTCGAGTGCCCCAACATCAAGCTGAAGCGGCCGAGCTGGGTACACATGCCCTCGGCCATGACCGTGTACGCGCTGGTGGTCGTGTCCTACTTCCTCATCACTGGAGGTGAGGCCGGGGCGGGCAGGGTGAATGGGGAGCCCCGCTCACGGAGCAGCTCTCCGTCGCTCCATGTCCCGGATGGCAGAGCTACTGCTGACCTCGTGTCCGGGTCGGAACCGCCCGTAAAACGCGAGCCTCGGGCATCTCCGAGCGTGCCCGCGGTGTCGGGGGCAGTTCTCGCTGCTGGCAAAGTCGGTGCTTGCTTTCCTCCCCGCAGGAATCATCTATGACGTGATCGTGGAACCTCCGAGCGTGGGGTCGATGACAGACGAACACGGGCATCAGAGGCCGGTGGCTTTCTTGGCATACAGGTAAGACCAGGGTCCTGTCCCCACTAGCGACGTGTTGCAGATGCGTAAGCTCAAGGGAATAAACCCTGTCTTGCCCAACTGTGCATCTTTTGCTTTGCTTTCTCTGCAAGGCAAGAGTTATTTTATATCAGTTCTTCATTTGCCAATACTTTAAAAAAAACCCCACCAAACCAGCATTTAAACCAGCAGAAATCAGAAAACTTAGCCTTAAAATTTTTTAAAATAAAAGGTCTGGTGAAAAAAAAATTGATTTGGGCTGGCAGTACTTTTTTTCCTTCCTCTTCAAGGTGAGCTTTATTCTAGTTGCAGATACATTTGATCATGTTTTGTTGCAGAATATGTAATGTTTGGGAAACTTTTGGTTTTTACGTTTTAAACTCTAGCGTACTTGGGACTCTGGTGGGGAACATTGTTACAAATGTGTAACAACAGCGTCTTCGTAGTGCGCTTGGCTTCTATTACTGAAACTGAGCAAGAGACTCCTAGTTAAAAAATCTGCAGAGAGTTTACTTTTGTAACTGGGTCTATGTGTGTGGAAACAAATAATGAATTTTGTTAAATACAAAAAGGGTTGGTTGAATCTGTGAGGTCTGTGACATAGTTGATGTGACATGTTTTGACTTGGACTAGATGTGTGCTTCAGACTGGGTTGGACTGTTGCAATGTGGATGAATCAAGTTACTGCAGGGAGTTGCTAGCACTGTCATTTGTCAGTGTAAACATGATGCGAGAAGACAAGCTTGTTTCCAGAATATGAGACAGTAATGATAATCTTTATTTCTGTATGGGCATCCACCATAGCTTCATCGATGCCAGTTTTTTGAGGTTGCTAATTAGGAGGATAGGAAAATGGCTCAATGACTGTGGGAAGCAGGAGACTCATGATCCAGGTGCAATATTCTTTCTGCATCTCAACTTCCTCACTCTATCTCTTTCCATTTGTAAGAAGGAAGTCCAGCTGTCTGGACTGACAGCCCCATGGGGCACCCTCAGACTGGTCCCTGCAATGGATCCATGCAGGCTCAGCAAGCAGGCAGCAAAACATCCTGCAGGATGTGTGCTGGAACCAGCAGATGTGCTTCATGTGCTGCCATAGTGCTTTGGGTGAAATTTCTCCTGAGAGGAGGATTCAGGCAGTCCTGCCTAAACACTGGGATGGAAATAAGGAGGTTGTGGTGCCGTGCCTTGGTCTCATCTGTATAACCAGGGACCTCCTTGGACTAGGTGGTTTTGCAAACCAATGAGCCTGGGTGGTAGCTGTTAGTATGCACAAATATGTATAAATCCTCTTGTGTGCTGGACTGGGCACCTTGCAGTCTGGGCACCTCACCTCTCAGTTCTGGAGATAAATTGTGTATTAAAGTCTTGATGTAATTGTTTAACATCAGTTTCCTACTACTTAGAAAGTCTGCCATCAAAGTTAATCATCCTGTGTGTTTGTACAACTAAAGCATGTTGAGTAGATGGGGTTTGAAATGTAAATAGTTTCATTATTATTTTTCTAACTGATTCCACCTTTATTTTTTTTTTCTCCTTTAGAGTAAATGGACAGTATATTATGGAAGGGCTTGCATCTAGCTTCCTCTTCACAATGGGTGGTCTGGGATTCATAATTCTGGATCGATCCAATGCACCAAATATCCCCAAGTTGAATAGGTTTCTTTTGCTCTTTATTGGATTTGTTAGTGTGCTTTTGAGCTTCTTCATGGCCAGAGTTTTCATGAGGATGAAATTACCGTAAGTGATTTAATTATCTTTCAGCCTTTATTCTCTTTTGTGGCTCATGTGTGCTATATGTATGTAAATTTAAGAGTAACAGAAAATATGGTGATCTTCAGCTTGCATATAAGTTGCTTTCTTCACTGTTTTTTTTTGGAACATGCTACCTTGAATGAGGTGGGATGCTTTGGGAGCCAGCTACTCTAAGATCGTGCTGTAGTTAAAAAAGGGTGACACTTTATGTTAGAAAGTATGATTAGCAAGTCTGACATGCTCAGTGTACCTTTAAATTTATTGTATGTACTGGTCAGGTAAGTAGCTGTAAAGTAGGGCTTTGAGGAAAATGGAACCTTTGAAGTACTTGAATAAAGGCAGAGGAGGAGGAGATCTGTAGCTTTCAGGCTGTGCAAAATCCAAATGCAGGTTTTCCAAATTTCCTCCCCTCTGTATTTTTCAGTCTCTGTCTATTTAATTTAGAATAGCTGAAATCTGATGTTTAGAAGTACTGGTAGCTAATTTTTGGAGTAGCTCCATGAAGTGTTGGATTAATAGTGACAGTCATTTTTTCTATCCTTAAATACTTTTTTTGGCCTCTGCAGCTTACTTAAAAAATTGTTTCATAACACAGAAGTGATGAGTTCCCTGGTAGCAGGTATCTGGATAGGGACCTACCCTATATTTTCTTGCTTCCTTGATGCCATATGGGTTTTTTGCTTCACTGAGTACGTGTGTCTGTACAACAGTTCTCATTCTGAAATTCGTGAAAAGAACAGAGCTTCAGAGAAATGGAAGAGAGAACAGCTTTGTGTGGAGTGCCAGAAAAGATCAGGTTGTATTGAATATCTTAGCATTTGTAGTTTGTGTAAAGGGCACAAATAAAGAACATTTCTTAGGGTATATTGGGCTTCAAAAATTCCAAACAATTACCAAATTTGGATTGAGAATAGGCTAATGCATTTTCAGTGTTCATTGAAGAAAATCAACTGAGGAAGGAGTGTGTAGTTAAGATGGCCAAATAGCCTTGGTCAGCAGAGGCTTTTGCAGTCTTTTAGTTTTGGTTTAAGATTGTATGTCTCTTGATTTTTGACGAGTGCCACCTATGTTTGCTAACTTTTTCTCTAAATTATATTTTTTTTTCTGTAGAGGCTACTTGATGGGTTAGTACCTTGTTGTGCTATGTGAAAGTTCAAGCTGAATTTACTCCTCTTCATGAAGTGCTTTAAGAAGAAACAGCAAGAAACAAGTTCCATAGTCACCATCAACAGCAAAGAGACCTGGCCATGAGAAACAACTAGGGAAAGAGTGATTTCTCTGCAAACAAACTCTCACTACCAGTGGCTGATCTGTAGTTTTCAAGCAATGTTTCATCATTTCTGATGTAGAGCTTTTAAAAAGAGAAAGTTATATAGCTGAGTGTTTCTTTTATATTCCATCTCAGTATGAAATAGAGAACCTACCTTTAGCTCTACCTGAAATGAGTATTTGCCATTGACAGTTCTTTGTTGCAGGTCTGTCTCCTCTTTGCTGTGTGGGACAATTATGTATGTGAATCAGAGAAGAAACACTCAAAACATTGATTTCCAAGTTGTAATCAGAAAATTAGTAACTTTGGATGCTTTACAGCCAGAATACAATGTGTCTGAAATTATTGTGAAGGCATCTTTGGCCTTGATATTAATGATATTAATGCTCTATGTGAGCAAATCCAGACATGCACTGGGAAGGGCAAACTGTATGAATGTGCATTTTTTTAAGAAAAAGTGTACAAAAGGAGCCAAATAAAACTTATTTTCTAAAAAATTATTTTAATCTTATGCAACTTTTAAAGCTTTTTCTTGTTTGCATGGGCTGTTCTACATTCAGACGTGAGGTGCCATACCATGACCACGTAATTTCAGCTTTGTTTTTACTGTTGGATAATGATTTTTTTTCTTTTTTTAGTATCAGGGACAAGAAGCCTCATTTTCCATGAATTTGTACTGTATGCAAACAACATGCTGTTATCAGTAGCCAAGAAAACTTCCTTCTGAAGCTGCTGCTTTTTCGTGTGAGGCAAAGTTCCAGTTTATTTGTCTTAATTTTAAAAGATTGAATGTTGCTGAACTGTTTCATTCATGTATTGCATTTTGGGGGAAGGAAAGATCCCTCTGAATTGCCATAAATGTCTTTTTTTGCAATCCATATGTGTTTGAAGCACTATTTTAATCAGTATAATAATATAAAGTAGAAAAGTTATTTATTCCTGTAATTGAGAAGTAAGCATTACTGCTCACATAATTAAATTTCTGAGCTAGTTGTTAATCATCTGCCCTCAGGATATGTCACTTCCACTGCCTCATTCTTACATACGATGTGACACTTTTGCATCTGTTCATCTTACACGTTTGTCATTAAGATTTCAGGTAGTTTAAGCTGTTTAATGAGGCTCATAACTGCAAAATTTCCAGTCTTTTCCACGCAGTTATCTTTTGGCCACTCTGATTTTGGTGAGACGCATGCTTACCTTCAGGGGGAGTATTGATATCATGTAAGTAACTGCACCTTAAGTCATCTTTTAGAACACACTGAGAGGCAAGTCAAACCAGAAAGTCAGTTCACTGACTATAATCAAGAGTCTTCTGGCTCAGTGCTTGTTGTAGTGCAGTTGAGCTTCAGCCTCCCAAGTTTGCAGCTGATTCTAAATGAGCAGGCTCTCGACCAGTGATTTTGAAAGGCACAGTTCAGTGCCTGTGCTCTGTGAAGTGCCTTTCACTGTAATTGCATGCCAGGTGATGTAACATGAAACAACAATTGAAGCAGACGTAATTACAAGGTAGAAGATAGCTTTGGGAGAGTAAAACTAGGTGACTCCCTCTGCAGCAAATAAGGCTGAATTAACATCACAGTCTTTTTGGTCACAGACTCCCAGCTAGGTCTGGTATGATCGTCTGCCAGAGAGTGTTACGGAGAGAACCAGGGAAACAAACGCAGAGCAGAAGAGGGACTACCCAGAAATGAGGCACATGGTAGGGTGGAAGATGGCAGAATGCGCTGCTGGAGATTGTAGAAATTTTATCTTGGGTGACAAAGAAGCCTCTAAACCACATTCAAAATTAACCAGAGTCAAATACACTGCAAAGAAGAAATGTTGCAGTGTGTTAGAGGAATCCCCTTTGCAGTAAAGAAAGGCTGGTGTTTTCTGCAACTGTCTGCTGCTCTTTATAGGTAACAGCAGGTGGACTCTAAAGTAGGGGTTTGGAATAGTAATAGGAATGTTTCAATGACTGAAAGAAAACTTCCTGTAACTAGTGACAATATCCATCTCTGTTTCATGTTCATATCCTCAAGGTTCAACTGAACTAGATTGTGGGTGAGAGGTTAAAAACAAGTTAAAGGTAAAGTACGGCTTGCAGGAACACAACTTTCCTGATTAAAACCAGAAATTTGGCCTATTTCCAAGTGCAACAGAAAGAGTCAGGCTGAAGTGTAGAAGTCTTGATTTTCTGGCTGTCTTGATGGGGAAAATACTGAATGCATGGCTTCAGTATAGTCTCTGAGAGATGATGCCTAGTCAATATAGTCAAGAAGATATATATAACTTGTGCAGCTTTTGAAAGTATATACATATATGAACTCTTAAATGATCTTATACTTAATTGAGTTAAGATGAAAAATACCTCTAGATGAAAAATAACAGACATTCTGACTTCTTTTTTTTTTCCCTTGATGCATTTTCCAGGCTCCTGCATATTGTGGAACAGTAATAGAATCATAAAATCATTTAGGTTGGAAAAGACCTATAAGATCATCAAATCCAACTATCAACCCAGCACTGCCAAGCCCACCACCAAACCATGGCCCTGAGTGCCACATCTCCATGTCTTTTAAATATCTCCAGACACAGAGGTGCTGGTAACTGATGGGAAGTGGCTCAGTGAGCAATTCTACCAATTGCCTCTTCTGAGTATCCTTGGATGGATCCCATCCAACCCCATAGATTTGTGTGTGCCCAAGCGCTATAGCAGGTCACTGACCACTTTCCCTTGGATTATAGGGGCTTCATTCTGCCCCCATCTGTCTTGCAGCTCAGAGGGCTGGGTACCCACAGAATGACTTGTCTTGTTATTAGAGACTGAGGCAAAGAAGGCATGAAGTACCTCAGTCTTCTCATCCTTTGTCACTACATTTCACTCCAGATTCAGCAAAGGCTGGACATTGTCCTTAAACTCTCTTTTGTTGCTAATGTATGTTTAGTTGTAATTTTTAGTCGTCTTTTACAGCAGTAGCCAGCTTAAGTTCTATGTGAGCTTTGACTTCTAATTTTCTCCCTGCATGTCCTCTTGACATTTTTATACTCCTCCTGAGTTGCCACTGCTTCTCGCTAAGGTCATAAACTCCTTTTTGTTGTGATTTTCAGCCAAACCTCTCTGTTCAGTCTGGTTCCTGCTTGTCTGGTCTTTGGGCATTTCGGGATTATCTGCTTCTGTATCTTTAAGTTTTCCTTCTTGAGGAATGTCAGGCCCTCCTGGACTTCTTTGTGACCCAAGGGACTCTGCCAATCTGGGCCATGAGCAGGCCAAAGTCAGCGCTCTGGGAGTGCAACGTAGCAGTTCCACTGACCCTACTCCTTGCTTCTCCAAGAACTGACACATATTTGGAAGATTTGTGTCACTGAAACAATTTGTAGAGGAAGGAGGATGAGTCAATCATTTTGAAGTAATATGCATTCTTAATATATTAATTAGGAAGCAATATGTATTTGACTTCTTAAGAGTTACAGTCTTATAACCTGAGACAACCCTAACTTTCTTCTGCTGCCTTCAATACAGGGAGCCAATGTGCCTATGGGAAAGACAGCAATTCTCATTTATTTTCCTGACACATGTGGAAATCCTGCATGCAATGGAAACTGTTTTCCTACAGCATAGCAACATCTGTGATAGTGTAATTGGTATTGCACATTTGTGAATGTGATTATTGTACTTTTCCTACAATGCTATGATTTTCCCAAAAAGGGTTGCAGCAATAACTGGCCTATTTTCAGAATTTCTAATTGGTACTTCTCAACACTGCAGTTTCTTTAGAATATTTTTCTTCCAGAACATGGTAAAAGAGGATTGAAACAATTAGAAGAAATTAATTGGAACAGTTGTAGAAATCTCAGAAGAATGCTTTGTAATACTTTGCAATCACATTAAGGTCTTTCAGCTATACTAATGTTTGGAGAACTCTGGAGAGATCTGGATTTTTGTGACAACAAAAAATGTAACTAATGCATTGAACTCTTTTCAAAGGGTGTTTCACGGGAAGTGGCTAGTAGGAGTATGGGAGTTTCTAGGTGATTTGGTTTCTTTGGTAAAAACTAATTGTGCTGGTGTCCTTTTTGTTTGACATAGATACCTGTCAGCCAAGAACTGGACTGAGACCATGAGCTCATTTTAGAGCAACAGCTGTGGCACTGCAATGGGAGTCAAGCATGTCTGACTTCCACCATGTTTTAATCAGAGACGCAGATGCAGGGCACTGCATTCTGCTGTCCAGTATCTTGAGTCCATAAGGCAATTTGCTGAGCTCCTGTTTGATGATATCAGTCTAGCTGCTAATGTTCTTCAGGCATAAGATGGAGTTACACATCATCACGTAGCTATTCCATATGGGTTCTATAAATGTCAAAGCTCTTAGACTGTTCTACCTGCAGGCTGGAAGAAATAGTATTTATCTCTGAGTAAATCAGATCAATATGGTATCATCTGCTGCCTAATGCTTGTGAAAGACTGACATTTGTAATTTCCTTCTCTTTTTGGTATCAGTTTTCACTACAGAGATCAATGTGGATGGGGAGACTGGTATCAATTTGTTGTTGGTGGAAATGTTATGATTTTAGCTGGAAACAGGGAAAGAAAAGTTTGAAAGACTGGTTGTGTTATTCTAAAATAAACTGTGAAAGTTAAACCTTTTCTCCATTACTTAGTAGACAGCTTAAACAATTTCAGAACTTTTAGGTATTTCTGACGGATCCTGGATGACAGATAATACGTTTATTACAATCAGCTTTCCCATGTATCATCTTACTTCAAATGCAGACAGAGACTGTAAGGAATGGGGAATAATAAAAAAGTAAGCATAACTGCAGTTGGATGAAGAGGTTTTGGGGTGTGGGGGAAGCATTTTAAGCACCTGGAAGAAAATGACAAAAAGATGAGTAGCCAACATGGATTTTTAAATAATAAGTCATATGAAGAAAAAGGAATATATGAGAGTTATGGGCCCCATGGATAGAAGAAAATCAGATGTTTGGGCTGTAGGTTTTGGTACTATCTTGCATGTTTTGGAAACTTGGCTTAGCTAAAACAGCTATAAGCTGAATTCCAAAGTACTTTGAGAAGCATTTTCAGAGAGTGTTTGCTGATTAGTTGATGTCCTTACATCAAAGTGGAAAGATATCTTACTTTTTAGGTCTGTCCTGTGGCTAGTTTTGTTCAACAACCACTGACCTGTATTGAGTAGGGTGATCTGACTAAAAAAGCAGAAATCATAAAACTCCAAGACTGCTGGGAGGGCAGAATTAGGATGCAGAGTGATCCTAACAAATCAATGAGTGGTCTAAAAAAATTAGGCTGGTTTATTCTTTCTGGGAACAAGTCCAAAGTATCAGTGCTACTCTAGGAAAATAGCTGACAGAATGTGGGATGCCTCAGAGTAAGTCCTTGGGTTCTGCTGCACCACAAGTTGAAGAGGAGAGCAGAGTGCCTTTTGTGCAGCAATACAACATCACATGGAGATACTGGCAAAACTTTTAGCTTCCAAGTACAGGAGGCATAAAATTAAGCATGAAAAGGAACAAAGCAATTTTGTTTCTGCATCAGGAGTAAGTAGATAGAGCTTCAATAGCAGCAAGGAGTAGTTGGGGTAATACTAGAAGAATCTTTATAAGTGTAAAATATTTTACTACTGGACTAGATAGTCTGTTCCAATGATGGAATTTCTGCTTTGTGCAGCTTTAAGAACAGGCTTGGCAAATGCCTGTTAAAATTTGCAGGTACCTTTGGCTTGTTTTGGGATGAGTAACTGGTTTCTTGAGGTGTCTTTCAGCAACTGCCCATCTTTATTATTCCGTGGCTGAGAACAAAACTTTTGACCTTCCAAACACCAAGGCTCTGTGTCTTTAAAAATAGTTGTTGAAGGGTCGTTGTCAATAGCTAAATCTGTCCTTTAAAAATATCCCTGCAGTGCAGTTGTAGGACAGAATCCTGCTGGCCTTAGTTCAGTCTGAAAAATCAAGTGGTTATATGAGCTAGACATGACAACAGAAAGTAGCTCCATTAACTGCCTACTGCCAGAACAGAAAAAGGAATTAGCTGTTGGGGTAAGGAAGATAGAAGTGTATGGATGAATGTTTAAGGCCTTTTACTTTTCAAGTTTTCATCTCAGTCCTTCACCCAAAATGTGTTATAATTAGACAGCTGTCAGTGTAGCTGTTGTGTTAGAACAGGGCAATGGGTGGGAGGAAGGAGCCTGTGATATTTCTAGGAAGCATTTTGCTGATGGAGCTTTTTCTGTGTTTTTCCCTCTTTGAGCTGGAGCAGCAGTAAGACACTGATATGTTTCTCAATTACACAGACTTCTCCAGACACCTTTCAGCAACTGTTTTTCACTGACCTGTGGAATTTAACTTCTTTTGTGTTTTCCCCAAGTGTGCCTACCCCTCTCTGCTACAGCTGGTTGTTAAACCAGCTCTGAATGCTGTGCTTCATCTCCTTGTGCTTGTCTGATGCTGGTCTAAGCTTATTCAAGGTCTTTATCCTATTGTCTTTCAGCAGCTGCCACCCCTTGTTTCTTTGCTGTCATTCTAGACTACTGAGTTTCAGGATACCACTGTTGGTTTTGATTGCCGTCTTTCTAATCGTTGTGGTATTTCTGCCTTCAAAGGGTGTTATGTATCAGTCTCCTCAGCTCTTCCACTTCCTAATTCCTCCTCACTGGTACTTGCTCTTTTATCACACTGAAATCTATCACTTAGCCCCACCAGCCACTTGGCTGTCCAGGAGCCTTGCTTCTCTTAGTATTCCTACCTCTGTTCCTTCTACTCTGACTACAGGTCCTTCAATTTTCCCTGCTGGCCGTTGTTTGAGCTACTTTACCCTGCACTGACTCCACACTTCATTAGCTCCTACTATCTGTGTCAAAGCTTAACCTCCTGGCTTCTCTCCTGCTTTCAGCTTCTCTCATCCTCTGGTTGTTTCTTTGTCTGTTCCAGTTTTCTCTGTGTTGTCTCAGATCTTTGTCTTTATTGTTCTACACTCTACACCATCTGTTGTGCTGCTGCCTGCATGACTCATCCTGAAAACAATAAAAATCCTACTGCATTCCCAGTCATTACACTAGGGAGCCAATGAAGGCACGCCAAAATCTACATCAACAGCAGTCAAGCTAGGGTCCTCATGGAATTCAGGTATATAATTTTTGTTTAAATCAATACAAGTTAACTGCCAAATATATCTGAGAATCCTGCCAAAGCTTCATCACAACTTTAAGGAAAGGAGGCAATTGTTTCCTGGGCCTGGATTTAAAAACACCTCTGCAGGGATGACCTGTGGGTTCTTAAGTTTCTTAGCAAGTAACATGAAAAAACTTTTTCTGCACATACAGTTACTGAGTGTTTTATGAGCATAGACAACATATGGTCTGTATACAATAGGACAAACTAAGAAAAATCTGCCACAAATATCAAGATTCATATGCATAGTAGACAAGGCAATAAATATGAAACCATAAAACCAGGGAAATGGAACATTCCATCAGGCTTTCTTTAAAAGAACACAAGGCACATAATGCTTAAAACCACTGATAAATAACAAAATTATTAACAAACTATATTTAAATCATTGTTTGGTTTCATAGCCTAAGGAGGAATAATTTCAGATGTATGAGGAAATATTTTTCCTCCGGTGTTTTAAAAGGCAGCAGACACACAGCTGTCTTAAGTATTTTTTTGGCCTCATCTAACACCTAGGTAAACCAAGCTGCATTTCGCTGAAATCACCCATGAAAGAGGGAAATAATGCTTGTAGTATTTTGGATGTGTCTAAGGGTTGTGTTTAACCACAGCTTGTTTAGTAGACTGACTGAACAAGCCTAATTTTGCCTGCTTGGCATAGGCAGTACAAGGTACTGCCTTTGTGCACCTACAATTGGAAAATAAATGACTTTTACTTAAACACTGTCAATAATATCGGAATTTCCTGACTAAGGAAATTCCTTCCACCATTAGTACTTCAAGCATTGTCATTAGCTACTACTCAATCTTTGCCAACCTTGACACCTTTGAATTTTACCTTTCTGCAGTTAATCTCCTGTTAAGCTGTTGGTTCCCCACTGGATGGCAGTCACTGCAACGTTATTCCTTCTGGGAAGGTAAGCCCAGTTTTAAAGCAGTGAGCTGAAATCTCAGACTGCTTTGTAGATTAATATATACACAAAATGTTATAGCTGTGAGTATATTTGCATTCCTTTTTCTTGTTGCTACAACATAAGTATGTGAAGGATTTTTCTGTACGTGTCTTCCACTCAGATTAATGTTCCAATTGAAACTTCAGGGCTTAAAACCACGCAAGAGGGTAACACTTCTGTGGATCAATCCAGCAAAAAATTTCAAAGCATTTTACACAGACTACATCAATTAAAAGGCCAATGTGTCTGTGTGTGTGTGTACATGTGGACTTTTACATAGCTCATAAAAGGGAAAAAAATCTGGAGTTCTACAAAGTCGTATGAGTTGCACCGAACTACAGTGCTTACCTAAAAAGATTAAAAAAATAAAGCTTCAGTGTTTTGATTGAACATCTACTGTNCTACAGTGCTTACCTAAAAAGATTTAAAAAATAAAGCTTCAGTGAACATCTGATGGTGGGGATGGAATTCAATGGCTAAAAGGAACAGATTATTTATAATACAGTAGGTATGCAGATTAGAACCACATAGTACTGAAATTATGACTGATGTTTTTAAATTAGAGATCAAAGCATAGATTGCAGAGGTAGAGAAAACCTTGTGGACTTTGCCAGGATTTCTGTGTATATGGTTTTAGAAAAATTCCTGCCAAAACCTGGGGCTCTCTGTGCTGGCATCTCTCTGGAAGCAAAAGGTGAAAAAGTATTGGTACAGCCCCCATAAAATACTTCAATCTCTAACATGCATTTCCCTAAGGTGGAAAGGCTTTCACCCGAGTGTGTTTTAAGGCCATAAGAGTCTATTCTTTCACTTGGATAGAAATTTATATAACAGCTTATTACAAATAAGTCCTGTAGAGGTCTCTTCAAAAGTGAAAGGGAGATAAATGAAAATAGGAATAAGAATGTTTGCTTATCAGTGCCTGTAGGAAAGACTTCTTTTAACACCCTTTACAGATGCCTATGTCTAAGCATTTCAAAACACTGCTGTCACATAGGTGGCTGGTTTTGTGCACCTTTTAGAGATGTCATGTTGAGATGGTAAAGTGACTAGCTTAAAGTTATATAGCAGCTTAATCACCATGCTAGGAATAAAACTAAGATCTAATTGTCACTTCTGCATCGAACTAACAGCACTGAGGACTGTCAGCAGCAAGCATTCACCGAGGTTTTTACAATTTTTTTTTATTCTAGATAATTTAATGGTAACAATGGCATCTTAAATGCTTTTGTCAAAGGGTGCTTTCTGTAGAAAACAAGAATTGCAGCAACATTTTATTGAAAGTATAAGCACAGTACGTCCTGCTTACTGGTTTGTTGGCAAGCTCCGTCTCTTCTGTTTCCTGCAATGTAGACTGCAAGATCATTCCTTCACCCTCCTTCACAGCTCGTATGTTATTGAAATGGTTACTCCCAGCTCTCTCCGATTAGTTCATTGTGCTAAACTTTCTCCCTTGATAAACTTTGAAAGGAGCTCTGTCAGATTTTCCCTTCTGTTAGCCTTTTTGCTTGTGCCTCATATACTTCTGCTGAAATATCATGCTATTTTCCACACACATCTTGCTTTAAAACTGCCTCTGATCCTGTGGTACCCTCAAAATTAGAGGGCTGGAGTCCAGCTCTGGTGCTGAGACCAGCCCGATGGTGCCTCCCCATCTCCCCCTGTTGCCCACCTGTTTGCAAACCGCCCAAGGGCAATTTGTAAGCTCCTTGGGACAAGGGCAGCTTCTGTTTCTGCCACACCTTGTCCAAGTTAAGAACTCCTCAGCATTTTGGTTACACCCGTAGTAGATTTTGCATTAATTAAATTTTATCACGCAAAACCCTATCACCAAATTCCTGACCTGTACTGTTTATTTCTCTCTGACTGAGGTTTCAGATTACTTTCTTTCTAAAGCTGTCTTTGCCACTTTTCCGCAGTTTTACACATCCGGCTTTCGTCTCCTTTTCCTCCATTCTCCTCCGCAGCTTTCTGCTTGCAGGGAAATGCTGGTGCCCTCATTAGTGAGGCCCGTTTGCATTTCCGAGGCCTTTATTCAAACCCGGGGCCAACAACTTTCTTGCTGTTTATTCTGAGCTTTTCTGTGCCTGGGAGCATGCCCTGACACACCCTCCACTTCTGCCCAATCCTTTTCCGTGCTGACGCAATTTGTTTTTTTGGTCTGCTGCCTGTCCTGAGATAACCTTGTTCACTATCCCCACGTAGTCACATCCCCCTCCTTAGGAGGAGAGCTCTCTCCTCAGCTGGACAGGTCTTGCTGCAACAACGTGCAGACTGTGGGTAGATAATCTGGGAGACAAAGCATGTTACCTTTTATTGTACTTCAAGCTGACACCAAGGGCAGAGGCAAGTTCTGCACAGAGTAGGGCAAAGAGCCACATGGCAATGAATCTACAGCAGCTCCAGTGCAGCTGGACACGTGCGTATTCTTTCCGAGTGACTGTCCCGTCAGAAATGGTGAGGAGAAGGGAAAATCCTAGGAATTTAATGATTTAGTAGTTAACTGCAGGGAAGGCAGGATATTCAGTTATTGTTTTTTTCACTTCCTAGGCTGAGGAAAATATCCCTACATAAAAAATGTCCCACAGGGTTAGAAAGGCCTGTCATCCATTGAGGATAAACTTGGAGTACAGTCCAAAGCTTTGTTCCTGACTGAGATAGGAACTTCTCTGTGGTGTGGATACACACAGTTTCAGGGTTTTGGTTTGGACAGTCATGGCCCAGCTGTGACTGGCATCCAGAAATATATCACAGGGGCACCACGTTTGGAGATGTCATTTAAGGCTTTTCTCTTGCATGGACAACTGTCAATAGACTCCCCCAGTGCACACAGTGGAACCACATTTGTGCTTTGAATTTTAGGTGGTAATCTTTGAGTTGCTGTGTTGCCCTAATAAATTCAGAACAAATGATATCTGCCTGAAAATGATATCTCCTGTATTCTCTTGTGTTCATTTATGAAATGGACTTGCACGTAGATGAAGTACCGGTGGACAAAAGGAGGTTGCTGTAACTTGTACCTACTTCACCATAACACGACTTTAAAAGATTTTATTAAAGACTTTCTGTAACTGACACTCCCTTGCCCTGTACATATTTACCTGTTTTGTACTGGGGGCTTGGATGGGACTTATTCCAGACAGCTTTGTGATGTGTCTGCACTGCAGGAAACATCCTTGGGTCCTACGGAGCACGCTGGGTTCCCACATGAGCTTTAAGCCCCATGCTAATTTGCCCTCCACGCAACCTCTGACAGCAGTGGCCTCTGACAACTCCCATTTCACATCTGTATTTTCTTATTGATTACCGAGTATTCTTTTTGAGGTTACCATTATTAAAAATGCACAGTCATTGCTTGTTCTGTGGCAATGCTCAGAGGAGCAAGCTCCCATTGAGTTTCACTGCTGTAGTTATGCAAACCCAGGGAGGGCACTGCTGAGTTCACAGGAGGCAAGTTTTTATATCTCTGTGAGTAGGGAGGCAAGAGGAGTCCAGTGATTAGAGAGCTCTTCCTCTAGAGGTAGTCCTCCAATCTGAAGGACTTGCATACACCATGGAATTGAAACTTTTTGGTACCTGCCAGAAGATTGTTTCTGACACATTTCAGGAAGCACTTTCACCATACATTTGATATGTTTTCTTATATCCTTGAAAAATATCTGCTAAGCTTTAATTCTTACCTGGTTTTGCATTTTGGGAGGCTCTCTCCTTTGGTGATTTTCAGATGGAACCTCATCACTCCACAATTTTACTTGGATACATTGTCCTCTAGGGGCACGTGGAAAAATTCTGTGGTGGGAGTTGCTTCTGGGTGTACTGTGGGTATTTATGGCTGTGAAAGCTGAATGTTTTGCAGCCTGTGAACACAAACTTCTTTTAAAGCCAAACAGTCTGAGAAATATAATTTCATTATATTATTTGATGACTTTTGACTTTTCTTATTAATGCAGTACTTTTTTGATGATGAAAAGAAAGACGTGGGAAATGTACTATCGTGGTCAAAGATCTGTCATATGATTTCAATTCACCATAGAGTGACCAGCAGAATAGCAGAGGATGTAGGTTGTTTTGAATAGCTTCTGTATATATGTCATATGTCTAAGTGACTGCTGGTATTGTAAGTGTAAAGGGTTAATATAGTCCCAACAGGATTAGAGAGGTGCAGGAAGGCAGACTGTAGTTAACCTTATTACTGAAGTGTTTAGTCAGCCAGTTCTGACACTAAAACATATTTTTTCCCAAGCTGAAATGAGGACGTCCAGTACAGGGCAAAAGCAGAACTATACAGCTTCATGAGCAGCAGAGTCTGCTGACTGGCTGAATCAGTCTTATCTGCTGTAACTAAGAGAGGAGAGAGGAGAATGATAAAACCTCAGGGGAAGGGCGGGAGGAGGCACAGATATTTACCTCCTACTCCTTAAAAAGGAAGTTCTTTGCAGCAAGGGAGCTCTGTAACTACAGGTGATTATTGAAGAGAAGTGCACTTTGCATTGCTGGGGAAGATGCAAAAGGCGCTGAGGAGGGTTTAGGCAGCCGAGCTGGAGTCCTGAGCTCGTGTTTCAGATGCACGGAGCAGCAAGGGGAGGTATGTCTCCAGTGGTGCACAGCTACCAGGTGCATGAATTATCCACATGCCACAAGACAGGGCCGTGCAGGGATGCTTGCAGGAGTGCTGGAAGCAGCACAGCTGTGTCAGCTTGGTGCCATAGAGATATGAAAACTTGTTTAGTATTTAGGTGCTAATGTTCACTGTACTGTGCTGCTTCAAGACCTGAAAATGAGTCACTTGGTGATACCTAGATCTTAGTTGTGCTGTGTAGCATAGCCTATTTCATTTAATCTGTGAGTGAAGCAGTTGAGGTTGAGAATTTCCTTTTGACAAATCAATTTAAGGGAGTAGGAAGGTGGAGTTTAGCAAGAACATCTATGGACCGTGATGGAGTCCTGGAACGTTGTGCCTTAAGGTGTCGAGGGGACTGACAGGGGAAAAGAAAGAACATCATTGCTGGAGTCTGGAGAATAGTTTCAGACCAGATGTAGCATCCCTGAATGAAGAGTCTTCGCAGCCAGAGCAGCAGGAAACAAAATTGAGGTCTAATATCAAAACATGTCAGCTGTTCACAGAATGATCTCTGCCAGTGTTGTAATAATTTTCTTGTAGTTTTTTTTATGAACATCATTTAGTTGTTGTTCTATCCTAGCCCTATTTTAAGCTTCACAAGAGAACTTAGATCCTTATGCAGATTCCCACTGACACCAATAAAAATCAACAGCATGTCAGTGAAATCCTGAACAAATACAAGTTTTCCCTGCAACACCATTCATTTCCAGATTTATCCAAGAAATTAATTCTTTCCTTCTTTTATTGTATAAAAATGTGTGTTCAGTTGCTTGCAGTTAGCAGCATGACAGTAATAAGCCTTTAAAAAAAGGACAGGGGCTTTGGAGATGAGCTCAGGAGACTCTTGCTGCTCATCAGGAACTGGGGGCAGTGGTTGTGAGGGAAGCTGACGAGAGCTCTGGCAGAACAAGTATGGTGAGGAAATGTGGAGTTAGACAGGGAGGGATAAATGGGAGGGAGGGAGGAAAGGCAGCTGTATCCTGGGATTTGTAGGTGGTGACAAGAAAACTGTATCTGCTATGACAGTAGATAGTGAGCAAGCGGGACATCTGTCATCTTTACTTTTCAGCCCTACGGAAAACGCTGTTAGAGCTTCAAAGTCATATTGCCTTTTCAAAATGAAATGATCAAATACCATGTTTCAGGGAGGATCATTGTCTGCCTTAATCCCATGCATGATCTTTGCCTTTTGGCCCTGGTTTGTTAATTCACTCAGCTGTTTTGTGCACACTTATCAGACATGTAAAAGCCAGGCCAGCATTTCTCATCGTTATCAAGGATGATACTTTGAGCTCTAAAGCAGCCACATACATGGGTAAAAGACTTGCAATTTGTACTATTTATTAGCTACTGTTTTCCAGAGCATGAAAATCAGTGAAGTTTTATAACCCTTTTGTAAATAGGAAAAGACAGACTTTTAACTGAGGAAAACAGCAATGACAATGAAATATACATTATGAAACCATGAGCATGTTCCTTTATCACAGAACACTGTTGGGAAATGCATTAACTGTTAACCACCAGTTAACAGGCAGGTCAGGCAGACAAACCAAATGTAAAGGTCTATTACCTCTTACAGCAGCCCTAGGAATGACAACTCAGCTGGGAAGCTGGCATAATTCAACAAGACCTTGTCACTGTGCTGCCATCTATTTTGCAGTGGTTTGGGAAAGACCGTCATTTGGTCACTGGAAACACTAGAATGGTCAGCAGTTACTCTCAGGAATACTTAATCAAAGCCAATGAGTTTTCTCTATGAATAAATATAAACTCTTTGATGTGCATCCATATAAAAACCCCCATTTGCTATAAAATAGGACTATGAAATATATAGAAAATAGCAGTTAGCTGTATTTCAAGTGACCACTGCCAGGTTATGGCTTTATGAAGAAGAACTTTGAATCCTTGGAGAAGGGATGAATTAAAAAAGAGGGTAATGATTAAAAGTAAAGAATTTTGCTTGGGAAAACTATTAGCAATTCATTAAAATACCTAGAAGGCAAAATAAGTTGGTTTTGCTTTTTAGTAAGTTATGTGTGAGAGTTTTCAAATTTAGCATTGCCTTGAGTATAATTAAATGTGTTTTGGAGGTGGAGGGAAAACAAATTATGGAGATATGTGCTAGAAGGAATCTGAGTCTTGTCCACTGAGCTTTCCAGAACCGTCAAAATCTGGGGGTGATGTATGAGACCTGAAAAAATGGCAAGATAGAAGTATTTCTAGTCATACCAGAGAAAGCTCAACTCGACAAATAGTAAAAGTAAAGTTTTGGAAAATGTTTGAACCCGTCTAAGGGTGTGCTGGTTTTTTTTTAGTGTGATTCTGAAGTTCTCTGAATCCTTAGTGAGTTGTTCAAACCATAAGAGCAGAAAACTAAACCATGAAGAAAGAGTGATTAATTTTCTGCCAGCTAAGCCTCCTGACTTGATTCTCCATGGTATCAGATGGGTGCCCCTGCTGGCCAAGGGGAAGGGTGGGAGACACAGCCAGGGGTTTGAGGAGGAGGAGGAGTAGTCATTGTTTTGAGCAGCAACTAACCATTCAGTAAGGCACAGTTTTACAGTATGGCAAAGCCAAAATGAACTCAAATACTGTGCAAAGAGGAGGTTCAAAATAATGGGGTTTATCTAGTTGATAGGAACATTTCTGATCTTTTTCTGAGAATTGTGCTCACCTCTGTGTGTTGTAGCATATACAAAAGAACACAATATTTTATATTTCAGATTAGGATAGTCACAGAAAATTGAAATAGAAAATAAAACATTTTTGAAGTGAAATGAGGGGGGTATGGAAACATGAATTCAGATGCACATCAGAAATCAGGAGAAAGGGTGCAAATCTGTTTGTTTTACTTTTAGATAGACTGAAAGATTTTAAATCAATAAAAAAGCCAGAGTTTTACTAAAAAAAATAGCAGCAATTGTCCAGTTTCCGCCAACATTTTTTTATTCTGTGAGCCAGGCAACCAGACACTGGTGGTCTGTGCTTTAGTTCCAGATTTTTCTTTTATTTGGCACACAGGTAAAACTCCTAGGGGGTTTTGGTGGTGACCCTCCAGATGGGAATGACAAAGCAAGTCAGTCATCCTCCCATTTATCATATCATTCCTATTTTGGATATCTGCTTGTGGTCAGGTGTGTATGTGGAGTGATGTACAGTGGCATAGTGATTAAGAAGTTGCCTTTTTCTTGTTAAATACATGTGATGATTCCACAAGTGGCTTGATCTGTCTTTACTAGGTAAAATAAGAAGCTGACTAAGTATTTTGCCTGAATAAAGGCTGGAGAAAGGTGCCCAGACTGTGGATTCAGTCCTCACACCACCTGTGGATAAATCGCCCACAGACTAAGTGGTAATTTCCTTCACAGCCCCATGTGTATCCAGGGTAGTTTCAGAAACATCTAACACCATCCTAGCCTAACAGGAACCCAACTTGCTGCTCTGTGAGTCGAGGTAAGCCGTGGTCCTTTCCTCTTTCCGTTGGGAAGTTCAGCAGGCATGTCATGAAAGGTTATTGGTGTAACCCAAGCAGGATCCCCGTGGGATAAACCCAGGCAATTCCAAGCAGAGGAACAAAAGGTCAGAGCACTGCAAACCCAACACTGCCACCAGCATCTTGGGTTACAAGGTTATGGTACAGAGGAAGGAGGGGGATGAAGCGTAGCCTAGTAAACACTCAGTCAGCTCTCAAAAATAGAAAGTGACATGGATTTTAGGAGTAGAAATATGAAGCTACTGTACAGTGCATGTTCACCTGTCATTATCACTTACATGTACTGAGAGGTAGGGCAGCTGGCTCCAAATTTCTCCCCTAACTGAAGAGATATTTTGAAATAAAATTAATGCAGTAAATTTAATTTATTTTGGCAGCAGGAGAGACTCTGGAACTTTTGTGAATTTTTGGAAATGTTTCACTTTAGACAGCAGTATTTCATGGTTTCTTATGTTGAATCAATATTTTTCTAGCAGTTTACATTCAGGTAAAACTGTGTATAAAAATGACCAAGCTCTTGTTCTGATATATTCTTAATTCATTTGAACAGCCTTTTGGTTAAACTGCTGCACATTTCCTTTTCATTTGCTGTATGCCAGAGAGCAGGTCTTTGAGGGTCTTCAATCTGCATTCTTTGTTTTTTAGGAAACCTCAAAGTGGAACATGGTTCATTCAAAATGCAATATCCTTGGTGCCATCTTTGAGTCATGGGTAGCTCCTCTTCAACATCATCTGCAAAATTCTGTGTAAGGCAACAACTTATTTAATGTCTGATACAAGCATAGAGGAGAGACTGTAACTGGGATATTTACACTGCTATTGCAGATTGTACTGGAAATAAATGAGGCAGGCATAGATACTTAATGCAGCAGTAATAATGTTAGCTAGAAAGCCTCACTTTACATTTGAAAAGAAAATAGAAGACACCAGAATAAGGAGACTGACCAAAAGACTCTATTAGCTGTTAGTCTGTGTAAGCCAGAGCCCTATTAGTGCCCAGCTATGCTTCTGCTGAATTAGCTGGAGTACAAGATCCTGCTTTGCCTCTCAGTGCATGTCAACATTGGAACAAGCCGTAAAAAGGCGGGTTCTGTTTCACAGATACCTCCGAACCTTTCAAAACTTTTGAAATCTTATGAAACTTGTAATCAGGTATGACTTTGTTGAAACCTCTGCTTGCAGAGTGAAAAGGTCAGTCTCTCTATTTAAGTGATTCTCTTTTATGTACACTGGACTTGCAAAATCTAGTCAAAAACATTGAAGCTGATAATTTGAACAAATGTGTTTGGTTTGACAAAGCAGTTTCTGAAGCAAAATCTATTCTTTAAACAGACTTGTTGTAGTTCTAACATAATAATAAGGTAGCTAAGAGGGATGGCTCTCTCATTTAAAGACTCCTGCACAGAACAGGATTTTTGTATTGACTCCTTCTCACCACATCTCAGTCCAACATGCCTCTGTGAGCTGGAACTGGCTGCATGGTTTTGGAACTGTTTTGATCAGAAATTTTATTGGCAGGTCATTCCTGTGTAAGGGCTGTTGAGGTACCTCTGCCCTGTACTTTATGGAACTATTATTTAACTCTTTTCAGACAAGACATGGGCTTTTACTCTCCTGATAATTACATTCCTAGTGTCCTGGTGCAGCCAATGTTTCCATATATCTGGGAAAATTCCTGGGTATTTTTGTAGGAGACTTGCTGAAAGAAGACTGAATGTAGCTACCCTGCCTTAAAATCAGGCAAACTGTTTTAGATAACATGAACCAAATTAGAGTAATTCTCCTATAATTGCTTTGAAGTTTCATTATCTCTGTATAATTTACATCTAATCTAATGCAGGGCAAGCAGTACTGAATTGGGCTTCCCAGTGACACGCAGAAATGCTACGCAAGTTATATAATACAGGAAACCATGGTATTTGTCTAAAACCACAACTTCTACTTTTATTTTGGTTTCCAAAACCATACTGGATTTTGCCAGTGTACTGCAGAGACTGACATTTACCTGTGATTGCTCTCTGTATTCTAGTAGCAGTTGTAGGAGCCATCAGTCTGGATTAGGATTTTTGATGTTCCAGGTACTACAAAACTAAACACAAAAGTGACAGTTCCACAGAATTTTTCAATGAAACTTAATAAAGCAATTCAATAGTGGGATGTAGCCACTTAATATTATCCTGATAAACCCTAAGGAAATTCCTAGGAGTAAAGGACCAGAAAATACAGTTAGGATTACCTGATTTGATTTATTAATACATTCAATCCTACTTCATGCCTGAAACCTCCAGCTACACTGGAGCATTTATTTGAAAGGGATGGAAAATAAATAGAATTAAGTTGAAGAAACAGTAGAGAAAGGAATTGGAGTTACCGTGGGTCACAGTAATACTGCTTTGAGTAGACAGACAGACAGACAGATAGATAGATAGATGGATGGATGGATGGATGGATGGATGGATGGATGGATGGATGGATGGATGATGTTGGTATTGTTTGGAAACTGGGTTGGAAAAATGAGCTGTATGTCAGCAGAAGGTAATTCTGTACCACAGGACACACCATAAAAAGTGCTGCATTCAGATACTTGTTTTAAAACAAGAAAGGAGGAAGAGGGAGAGATCAGAGACAAAATTTGCAGCAAGACAGCTCTGCAGTAAGTGTGACAAAACAGGGTCAAACAGCAAGACCAACAACTGGTACAAACCATAACTGATAGAAATCCACATATACGGTAATTTCTATATTTATAGCTCTGCTCCACAATAATGTCCACATTTTCAGCACTGCTTATTAATTTCCTCAATTGTCAAAGACACAAAAAAGGATAACCTTTAAATTCAGGTAAAGAGTATTTCTTGATCTTTTTTGCCTTTTTTGTTATTATTGACTAAGCTACCTGGTAGTGTTAATAGTAACTAGCTACAAACAAATGATTACTCATGGTTGATGTAATTTGTCCTACCGGGTCGCTCAAGGTTCAGTAAGAAATTAAACATCAAGCAAAAGAACTTGCAATAGCTAAATGCAGCAAACAGCTAAATGATAGCTTATGGGCAGAGTGTTGGAGTCATGCTCTCAGCACCTCTGCAGGGTGTATCTGCTGGCCACTGCTCCCTCTGCCCTCTGGTTAGCCTGAATCACACACAGCCCAGGAAAAGAGCCAGCTTTTGTGACTTCAGAGTCCATGAAATTCTTACATGAGTGGGATCAAAAGCTTACTGCTCCTGAAGGACACAGGCCTCACTGAATTTTGCAGTACCAAGATGGCTCAAGAACTTATGAACCGGGGAGGGGGAAAAAAAGCTATGTCAGTCATTTTAGACTGCTTGTTTCAGGTGTTACTAGCTGTCTAATATGTGTTCCAAAAAACCTGATTACTGCATAATTTTGGGGAATACAAACTTTGTGTAGGGTTTCTTGCACTCCATTTTATGTTTGTTTTCCCTCTGCCTGGGGGCTTTGCAGTATGGAAACAGAAATCACACACCCAGAGCTTAGGTGATATCCTCTCTGTGTTCCAGTCCAACATTGTTCCTGTCACACAATCAAAGCACAGTCACTGATTCTGCAAGCCTACAGGGATGTTATATCACCTCCTGTGAAAGCCTGTGGTGAAGGTGACTCAACCAACACAGTAAGCAGGTTATCCTGTTGCATAATTTGCTTTATAGTAAGATTAGACATGGTCTCAATCAGCAAAGTTTGCTTTGAAAGCCCCATTTTTCTGAGACTCAGGTTCACTTAAGTAATTTTAAAAAAACAATTGTTTCAGTACTAACTTGTAAATTTCTGTGTAAACATAGACCAACAATTGCAGAAGGACTTAAGGCTTATGTTTTCAATCTTAAAAGCAGCAGACAGAAAAATAGTAAAATATGTAAGGGTGCAAATGACTTTGTAGTTTTGTACCAAAATATGAAAAGCCCTAATCCTTTGTCACCTGCTCCTGTGACCCAGAATGGTTCACATCAATGTTAGCCTCCAAGAGCAGGATGAGGGCATCCAGTCTGTCACTTGGGAATGGTCTACTTGCACCAACTCCTTAACTTTATCCAGGAAAGTTTGGGGAAAAGCTGTGGGCCATCATAATGTGTGCAACACACCATGAGCACTTAATAGGACAGACGGCTGAGTTGTTTTATCCAGAAATGGTTGCAGGCACTGCTAACAATAGACAGAGCCAAAACTTATCTGGATTTTATTTCCAGCTGAAAAGAACCAGGATGTTCCTGCACTGTTGATAGTGAATGTGGTTGTTCACATTGAAGAAGTTTCTTCTCCTTATCAGCCTATCAAAACAGAAACAACCTTCCAGGAGGGAACTTGGGGTACATCAGAGCAGAGAGCAGAAGCTCCTAAAACAACATCCTGTGTCCTGGGGCCATAGTGGGGAAGAATCTGTGCCCTGGCCACCTCCAGGCCTGGTGGCCCCATGGCTACCTGCAAGGCTGTGGTGTTTTGGAGGGAGCAGTTTCTTTGGTGAAACAATTTCTGCTTTTTGTAGAGCAGAGCCAGTTGTGTTTTCCCAGGTAACTGCTGTCATCCTGACAGCCTCTCTGGCCTGAGGGCTTCGTGGGCACTTAGGAGTTTCTCCTGGTGGCCCTTTGGTTTCTTTGAGTGTGAAGAGCTTTCAGCACCGAGCAGGTGTGATTTGCCTGACAAACCACGTGCTCCAGAGCATGTGAGGCATTGTGATAATTTGTCAGTGGGGTGATGCACGAGGGCTGGGTGCCTGCGAGGGCAGAGAAATATTTGATCACGTTGAACAGCACTGGGAGGGAGTAAAGTCACGGAGTGCAGCAGACACCTAACTCTACAGCAGATTCTGTGTGGGCTTGACAAGGGCTGTGGGGGATTTAGGAAGTGAGGCATATCCTAATGCTATGGCTCTCAAGGGTGTTTTTTGCTTCCCAAGTTGATCATAGGTATGTGCAATAGCAGTTCTAAGTTTAACAGATGAAGCAATGCTTATTGGAAAAGTTCTTTATCCAGACTTTAAAACGTACAGGTTTAGATATGTTCTTTGAAAGTGTGTTTCACAAGAAAGTGTTGCCTTGATCATGTCCATGGAACCAGATGATTTTTTCTGAAAAAAGCTTTCTAAAGTGGCTTCACATAAAGTTTTTGAACGCACCCAGAAAGTAAGAGACAAATAAATATTCTAGTACATTACAATCTTTTTTTTTTATATGGTGATTATTGGAGATTTCAACTCATAATTTTTGATAATTTGTGTCTAGCAAAGAATGAATCAAGTATATTTTACAGAATGGTAGAGGCTGTTCTCTTGTATTACATTGACAGTGAGGAAACTGGAGGGAAAAAATGAATTCTTTAAAGATTTTGAGCACCAAAGGAAATTAATGCTAGGAGCGAAGTTGTTTCAGCATGGTGCTTGTTTGCAAGCCAAACTGATAACTCCATCAACCATTTCTTAAAATTGTGTTGATACTTCATTTTATGTTAGATTAGTGCAAGATAGCATACCCTGAGAGTGTGAGCTGCTGCAAACAGATGGACTGTGAGTTTGTACTTCAGGCTCTCTGTGTGCTTTGGGTGTAAAACACTACATGTTTCATACAGTTGTTTGAATGCATGGGACAGAGGTGCAGGACTGTGAATGAAGATACTGATCCGAGGCTGTTGTGACTTGCACGACTTCACTGAGGCCAGAAATGCCACAGTAATTTATACCATCTGGGAATATGATACATCCTAACAAATTTGAGACTTGCTCAGTAGAGCTGATGAGCAAGCAGAAGCTTGATACATCCTTTCATGTGGAAAGCTCTGTGTGGTTCAAATATTTACATGCGTGTTTCAGGATGGACAAGCACACTCTCCTCTCTGTCTCTCTTACTCTGCAAGGTTGCTCCAGACCTTTGAAATGCTTAGATTCCTGAGGAAAAGTGCTTCCCAGCATTTTAAAAATGAACAGTCCATGGAGGCAAGGAATTAATGCAGGACAGATATCAAGAGATTTCTCTGCAGGAGTCATAAGCACTGTAGATAGTCTCTTATAATCTGAAACACCTTGTCTCTTTTAGATTGATCCTACTAAATATTACAAATTAGTGAATATTACAAATTAGTGAAACACCACTGAAGACCTCCTGCTGTTATTCCATGTCCCTGAGTTCAGTGTGTATCATGCTCTGGCTGGATATTTTCATGTGGAATAAAGGATAGCACATACAGGTAATTTGAAATTTCTTACAGTGTCTCCCTACCCATGCCATGCAGGGTTTCAAGTGCTAAGATACCTAGGTAAGTAATGTAACTCTTGTCACACACTGAGATTTTATGTGTTAAAATGCACTGTTTGCTGCTGGCCATTTTACATCCAGTACTGCTGCTGAAGGGTAGAGACACTTGCAGAGATGCTGTATCTCTTATTTTTCCCATTTTATTGTCTTACACTGAAAATTGTTGGCCTTGCCATGTTCAAAACAGTGAACATACTTTGGGTATCATCTGCAGCAGCATTCTTCATCAACAAAATCTGAGGATCGCCTAAGTCCTGCTGTGGTGATTTATACTTGAAGCTTTTCCAGAGTACTGGATGCCTTTTTTGGGCATCTGTATCAGGCTGGTTTCTAACTTCTTGGCCTCAGGGCACATCATCCAGGAGCAGATACTGGCTCTGTTCACTTCTGAAGCATTCTGGAGCCATGATTCCACACAGCTGAGATGAGAACACTTGATGACTGAATTTCTGTCAAATTCACCAAAGCACATCATACAGGGTTCATAGACTCCATGCTATCTGTGCCAGGACACTATGAGCCTCATCCAGCATAATATTTGTCAAAATAAATTTCCACTCTCTCTGTCCCCAAAATTTAATGAGCTGTGTGTGAACTGAATCAGCTCAGTAGACCTTGTGACCACAGTGTTTTTGATCTGGTAGTAGCCAGCCTAAAATTGTCACATCAAACCCTGGCCCCAGGTGTATGCTTTGTGGTCAAGAGCACAGTACTGAAAAATGGGTTTCCTGCCTTGCTAACCCAGGGCTAGGATACAAACACCCATTTTGTTGAGAGCACCAGCTTTTAGGACTGTCAGAACTAGAGCCAAGGAAAAGAAATATAGGCTGCCTTGAATGAAGTCTGAAGTCACCTATTAACACTACTTTGAATTTTTATTGTGTTTCCTTTTGATAGCTTTTTTTTTGTTCAAACATTCCCAATAGAAAGAGTGGCTGCATACACAAAGGAATATTTCCTTTTTGACTTTATGAGCCCCATTGGAGGAGGTTTCACATCCCATTCCACAAGAGTTAAAAGCTATTATGTAAGCAGTTCTGGCCTGCTAGATGGTGCTGGAAATGAACTAATTTCTAATCTCTCTTGCAGGCAAAAGGAGTAAACACTGTCTAAAGAGCCACCAATTCTGATTCCTAGTGTCATCATTGCTGTGTTCAGAGTCTTTAGAAGACTGTGGCAACCAAAATCCTGAGCAAAACTATGGATATCTCTAAAAATAATGTTATTGGATGCCATGGTCATTCATTGTGCAGCTGTGGTGTCCAAGCTGGTCCTCTCCCTACTCCTTTCAGAGTTACTGAGACAGAGTCTGCTGTGCAAAATACAGAAGGGTCTTGGGTACTGTGCTCCTGAGGTTCTGAACCTAAAGGTATAGATAGCCTAAGAACATTAGTTACCATATCTGCTGTAGAATTCAAGAATGCCAGCAGGAATTAATCAATAAGAGGTTCTCAAGAAGAACTCCCTTCTTGTTTATTATTCCCTTTATCCTCACTGCAGACCTAAATTGAATGTATGCCAAAAAGCCTACTGGAAAGGGAGGAACAGTGAGAGAAAACATCAAACTCAAGTACATCTGAAAAAAGAGATCTCAATTCTGATATACTTCTTTCAGAGTGAGTGAATTAATCTAAAATGGAATGAGGCAGACTGATTCCAGAACAGGTTTTCACACATGAGTTATTCTGCAATAGTTATTGCAATGTACGTTCACTCTGTCCTGGTCAGAATTAACTTACAAGTACAGACAAGACATTCCATTGGACTTGAGCGAATTACAAAAACATTTAATAGAGATAATTAGTTCTAAAATCTGCAGTGGCATTTGCAGTTCATTTTGGTTTTGCTTTTCACAACATTTTGTGAGCTGGCACTAACCCCTCCATATTTTTTATATAATAGAGAACTTTGTCATTTCTTCTGTGATAGTGTATGCCCAAGTATTTATAACAGAACTTTTGAAAATTTTTAAGGGACTTAACTCAGTTAACTCCCTGTTAACTCAGGGACCATTTGAAACTTAAGTAGTGAAATCTCTGTTAGCTGCACTCATGGCATTACAGATGTAAATTATTCCAGAACAGCCTTGTGGGTCACATGAATGTTTATGATTTTCATAAAGGGAACACAACGAGAATTTTCAAAGGCATGAACTTACACATCCCCATTTGCCCAAACTACGGCCATCACCAGCTGCATTACCACATCTTTGTCCTTCAGTGTACACTAGCACTGATCTCTGAAGCAACAGGAGAATGACGTTCCCGGTGCATTTTGTGTCAAGTTTCAAATCAATGTTGACTTTGCCATTGACATTTCAATGGCAAGCACACCTCCCTATTCAAAGGATGAATTTTGGCACTGTCTACTTGAGTTAATCCTTTCAGAAGTGCTTCAACATCAACGGTAGTATTTGGCTCTGCATGCATGATTTCTGGGCAACTACTCAAAACTTACTAAGCAATAATCTTTTTGTTTAATCATTCACTGCAAACACGTTACATAAAATGGTCTGATAACAGAGTCAGGAGACGATTTTTTCCAATGCTGTTGTACAAATTATGCGACTTAAAAAATTTTGGAAGATAGGCAGAGCAAAATAAAATTTCCTGCTGCTGTGAGAAACAAGAGTTTTTTTCAGACCAATGGAATTAGGTCTTGTTTAGTAATTAATGCACCTCTTCCCATGGTCTACGGATCATCTTTTGGAAAACTCAGGTGCTGAAGGGTTGCTGCATGTTTTTTGTTCAGTAACAGGTGGGGTGAGGCAGACAGGCACCAGTAGGAGCTGCAAAGGCTTTTTGGAGGCAACCCTTGTGTACCATCAAAAAACCTAAACCAGTTCAAGAAAGCCATCATTGCATCCTCACTGGGAGAGATTTTTGGGTGTGAGGCAATGCTGCTGCTCTAAGGCCCTCAGCAAGTCCATACTAGGAGCTGCATTGTATCAATCTCCACACAGACATTTGCAGGTATGGAAATACACTGGCACTGCTACAGGCTCCATTGGCTGGCAGAGATTTCTACCATGTCATTCTGTCCTGCGCTTAGAAGGTGCTTAAAGTCTTCTGACTTCAGAAGAGTATGACTCTTCTGCTTTGTTGTTTTTTCTTGTTTACCTCTTACTTAAGGCAACCTGTTGCCCATGGGCTGGAATGTACCACCACTTTCTCCCCATGTCATCGGCTCCTTGTGCCTGCGGTTCAGTTGCCACAAACCTTCTCCTGTGGGCAGCCTGCTGCAAGTCATGATCAGCCAAAACGATCCAAAAGCCATGTCTGCCCTGCAAGGAGAGGTTGCAAATGAAGTACTATTCATGTAGAGAAGGCAAAAAACACAGCTGTAGAAAATGCAGGTGTGACTGACGAATGTTATTGCAGAAGTGAACACTGTACTTGGGCAAGGCATGGAGCTGTTTATTGTGTAAGTATAAAGCACTTAATTGAATAGAACCCAGTCTGGAAAAACAGGAAAGAAAGAACGGACTGTCTTGAGGTAATTCACCATTCAGCAAGCACGGGGCATTGTTACTGGATATGGCAAAGCTGCCATCTTTGACTTTCAGCTCCCTAGCAATTGGCCTAGAAGCCTGCCTTGAAACAAGGCAGGAGGGAGGGAGGGCAGTCTATGCATGGCCTTAGAGAAAGGACACAAGGAAAGTTAGCTGTGCTCATTACTTTCCATATTTTTGAGGGGAGGTGGTAGGAGGGTGAGAGGAAAAGCAAGCAGAAAGGTGATTTTCATCTAGGCAATTTTGACGATCCTAGGTCTTCCAGTAAATATTCCTGTTGGTGCCAGAGTTTTACATGTTGAGAAAGAGTTTTGTTTTCAGAGAGCTAAATAATCCATGTGGAGCACTGGCCTCAGACACTTAAGCAGCACTCTGCCACCTGTAGCATCATTGCAGGTGCAGAGACTTACAGCCCCACACTCACTCCCACAGCAGAGCCACTCTGCCTTAGCAAAGCTCAACACCATGAAGCCTGATGCCTAAGACACTGTGTTGCCAGGTTTTAGCAGGGAAGATCAACTCTGCCGCAAGAATTACATGTAAGGTTGCAAAGTGGTTGTAGCTTCCAGCCATTTTCCTGTGTGAAGAAGCCTTGCTATTTTTGTTTACAGGCACTCTCTAGGCATTTAATGTTTCAAGGATCTCTCATGTATTTTTTGGCTGCAAGGTTTTCCACAAAAATCAATTTCTGACAGTATTAAGCCTATAGGTAAACCAGGTTAATCCATATAACAGGTTTGGTATAAAAATTTCTCAGTTTGAAGAATGGCATGCAATCAAGAGCTGGGCTCTTAAGTGAGGGCTTTATTGTTGTTGTTAATGTAGTCTAATTTGTCAACCCCACTTTTAAGTCTCTGTTTTTCAGGATTTGTACTTAGATGGTATTGCCTTCTTTTCCAGCACTGGCCTAGATATCTTACTGGCTTTTCCTTTTCTTTGCCATCTGTGGAAACAACTTTTCCCATGACAGCAGTATGATGAAGTATTCTTAAATGGTTCACCTGCCAGTATTAGTCTCTACTGAAGCCCTCCTCCCTTCAACAAATTAATTTTTTTTCATCCCAAAAATATGTTCAGTGGAGCTTCTCTCTGTTTCATATGACATTTATTGAGTATAAAGAGGTTGCCTCACAGATAAATTGCTAATTTACACGTCTGTATACATGTTCTGTATGCCTTTTTGCATTTATGTGTATATGTACAAAAACCTACTCATAGATGCATGACGTACATGCACACGTATTATTTCTAGAAGAAATGCTGGTGTAAACAGCTGCTATTTATTCTTCTAAACTGTTCTTCTGGAATGTAAAATAACAAGTTTAATACAGAAGACAGTATTGCTAGTAGCCGGAAAATTTTTGAGAGACAAGGAAGAAGAAGAAGTAGTTTGGCAACTTTATTATACTGGAAGCAAAATAAAGTGAGGAAAAAATACACCTGGGGATGGGTACCCAGCAGCAAGCACCTGAAGGTTATGTTCCTTTCACTGTACTATGGGAGGAGGGAATGTTTCCAATACGAAGCGCTCTCTTAGCATGCTTTCCAGTGTGTTCCATCCCCCTGCTCTCAAATCCAAACTGGGAAAAGATTTACAGTATAGGATTGGTGTAGTGGAAAGAGAACAGGACTCTCATTGAGATGAAGCAATAGTCATGAAGGAAAATTTTATATGAGGACGTGCATTTCTGGGCAAAGAGTTTCCTACAGGTAACTCTCCAACCTCTCCCATGAATTGGGAAGGAGTTTAAGACACTTTAGATGAAGGAATGAAGATGCAATCCTTACCTGTATATATTTGTTATATTTACACATCAATGTCAGAAAAAAAAAACTTTCTTACATCAAATCTAGATTACACTGGAAGTCATTTCTTTTTCCACTGGCATTTGGAACAAAAATCAGTCACCTCATTTAACCGTGAGTTAAGAAAGCAGCATTAAATGCTGTGATTATTTTTGCATAGAGGCATAATCTGGAAGGGAATCTGGTCCTGCCTCAGAGACTTGTAGGTCTTATCTGCACTCAAATGCTGTTCTTCAAAGGTGAATGTGCAAAATACAGGGTGTCCTTATAGTCTCATTTATTTATGATTTAGAAGCTCTGTGTCTTGCCTAATAGAGAATAGAAGAAAGCTAACTTAATTGAGAGCTGGTTAGAAGCACTGTGAACAGAAACCTTTGTTCTCAAGAGCCAGCCACTGGAGCGTGTTAGCAGCACATTTTCCAGATGAACTCCTTTCACGCTTTATTTTGTGACTAGAATGAAGGAACTAAGGAATTGATACCAAAAGCCTTCTATTTGTTAGAAGAAGTGTCTTGTGGCAACTGAAAATATATTTACAGACCTTTACGCTTCCTGGGAGATGCTAGCCAGACTGCCTGTGTCCTTGTGGTTCTGTGGTTGTGTCTCTTCATTTCTTCCTGATATTTCACATAATCAGTCTCTGACTATGTCCTGCCCATCACAGGGTTTTATTCCCTGACAAAACCACAGGCAAGTAAGGAATAAAATGAGGTAACTGCAAATAAGTAAATTGAGCTAACTGTACTTTGGGTCTTGCAGTTCTGTATCATCACTATTGTTCCTGATAAGGTGATTAACCTTTACAAACCATAATAAAGGTTACTGCAGCTGCTCTCATATGTGGGAGTAAATAGAGACATAAAGATGTTAAGTCACTATCTGAGCCATGTAATGAAGCCAGGAATCCTTTCCAGGTTTTCATGTGACCCCAGGACTTTCTGCCTTGTCGATTATCAAAGAGTTTTAGCAATCTTCAGTGCTGTGCCAAAACGTATTTTTTTATGTTCTTCCCCTTCCCCTTCCTTTAATTTAGTTTTTATTTCCATATTGTTGTAAATGTATGTGATTGTGATATTGGTGCAGTGTTTACCTAACACTGGCTGTGAGCAGAGGTGGAGAGACTGAAGACTGTTTTCTTAGTGCACATTGGTCTTGAGCTGCAAAGCTCAGTGAAGGCTTTAAACTTTTGGTGCTTTGTGTCTGGGGTTTTCATTTTTGCCCAAAGGTTTTTCCTTTTGAAATACCGGCATGAAGAGTCCTCCCCTGCAGAGTTGTCTCTCCTGGACTTTGTGCATCTCTGGAAGCTGAAGCCTACGGAGATGACACAATACAGTCCAGGCATACAAGTCAGTGGGAAATGCAAAGGCATAACTTGCCTTTTCTAATTCAGCTTTTCTGCTGAACCACAGGCGCCAACAAAATCAAATGTTCCAGGTAGGAAAATACAAATGTGTGTGGATAGCAGAGATAGGGAAATCCCGTCACAGTCATTTGGCCTTGTGTTCCCTTGCATAATCCTTCTGGCAGAGCTTGGCTGGCAGCAGCACAGGCCAGGTCCAGGCTGGAAAGAGACACTACTCGAACACCTGCTCAAATCATCACTGAGAAACTTGGAAAATTAAACCAACCTTTCTGCTGCTATGAGCTAATTTGCCCTGCTTGCAGTATAAGTCACTTGCTTTTTCTCAGTGTTGTTTTATTAAATGGAGACAAAGCCCATGGAGGCAGGTCAAAGATGCAGCTACAATAGGCTTCAATGTGTACATCAAATACATAAATGTGCATCCCAGTGCCTTCCTTGGTCTTCTCTAATATATTACCAATCGCCTTTTCTTTAACACATTCTGGTTATTCAGCTCTTAGCTTAGAGTAGCTGCAGCACTGGGGGCTTACTCTCCAAGAAATACCTGTACAAGTTCATTTTGCAAGAGGCATCCACTTAGTTATATTTTTAGGATGGGTGTTTTTGACTTTTTTTTAGGTGGGATTTTTTGCATGTTGGTGCCGAAATTGTTGCCCCAGTCAGAAATTTAACTCATATTTTAGCATATTAAAAATGAATTTTTGTCTCTGTTTTACTTTTTTTTTTAACAAAAATGCCTTGAGCATTGTAATTACACATGCAAAATAAGTTTTTCAGGTTTTTCCCTCAGTCCTTTATTTACCTCCCTTATTTTATGAGATATAATCAGAAGTTGCTGCTTCTGGATGTGTGTGTGTGTGGACTTTTCTGGACTTCAGTGTGTTTGGGCTGTCATTTCACTGCCACAAAGCTTGACAGTTGAGAAGATTATAAATGTGTTATCTGAGAAGAGGCTGTTGTATATCTAAGAAACCATTAATCTAAAAAGACAAATATATAATTTTTATATACATAATTTTGCATAATTAAATACAAAATACATAATTTTGCATAATTCTGCTATTCATCACAGTCCCATTGCGATATTTTATAGAGGCAAGACTGAGGCTTTTCTCCCCAGATGGGGACACGTGGCATACCCTGTTTCCCTGGCAGTTCTGCAGTGTTGTGCTGACATGGCAACTTTGGATGCTGATTCTTCTCTCCAGAGCAGTGCTGTCTAAGGCACAGCTTCCTGACTCCACAGAACCTCAGTTCTGCTTTCTTTTATGCAGCAGAGTTAACTGGCAGTGGATGCAGACTCTCAGTGTCACATTTTCATTGGTATTCGCAGCAAGCACTGTCCTTCCTTGTTCCCTTGTTCTAACTGGTCTGTTTGTTTAAAAGTGTAAATATGCAATATAAAAGTGATGAAAACAGTAGCAAACTAAGAGAATTCAATAAAATTATCTTGATTGAGATTCCAATGATGATGAGCTAGAGTGAAGATACAAGTAACTAACTCCAGCGTGATGCCCAGTTGGGACGGATTCCTGCCTTTCCCTTACTCCGCTGTGTCTTACTCCTGGACAACCCTGTTTCTTAGCCTTCCAGAAAACTTGGGGGGAAAAGGTGTGGTTTTATATTTATTCTGCAAGATTAGTGAGTGGAACTGGCTTATGCAGGTGTGTGATGATTGGAAGGGCTAGAGTGGAGGTTGAAATACATGGCTAAAACCAGGACTTGCACAGTCAGGACTGGAGAGGTAGAAAGAAGGAAAAGGGAGATGGAGTTGGAAAGGGGGAAAAAAAAGCCTTGCCTGTTTAGTGGAGGGAATATATTTGATCAGTTCAGCTGACTGGAACTGTGGTCCCTGTGTTTAACCTTAATTATTTCTGCTTCCACTCTCTCATCCCTTAGTCAGGCTCTCCTAATTAGTGAGGCCTTCACAGTAGGAAATGTGCATAATCGTGCGGGTGGACTCCGAGATGCTGTGGGAACACTGATGCAGCAATAGTAAGTCTAGTAGGTCCAGCTCAAATCTTGGGAACCGTTGCATTGTTTCCTCCATTTAAATGATTGTGGCTCTTTTCAGTGTGCATCGTAGGAGTGATATCCTCTCTTGTTTGGAGAAAACAGAACAGTTAGTTTTTCTAGGTAACCTGCACTTTGCAAAACGAGCAGAACCAAGAGGTAGAGAACTTCCCGACTTGTGAAGCAGAAGCTGGGTGAAAAACACAAGTGAATTGGAGCAATGGTTGTTCCAAATATTTTGAGCATGTGCAGAGCCAAGGCACAGGTACAGGGAGAAGCTGAGAGGCACAGGCCTCTTGTGTTTATGAGGCTGCAGTCTTCAAACCACCTCATCTTAGATTTAGGCTAATCAGATTTTTTTTAAGTCTAGTTCTTTGACATATTGTTGCAAATTAAATATTAATGACTTGCTACAACAGCTGGTGTCATAGTACAGACTAGTACTGGGCTCTGTGCCTTTGGGCTTAAGCCTTTTAATAAATCACATAAGTATTTTCTTGCTTGTTGATGCACACAGTGGATGAGGTGAAATGTAAGAAGTGGCACTCCATACAGGGAGTGACTTAAACTATGCCTTTAGACATACCAAATTAAGTTCACTTAGTTCTTTGTGTAGTTTCATTTTGGAAAAAACCTGTGGTGTCCTTCCTGGTGCAGATTAGCAGGGAATGAACTGTGGCAGCTGAGGCAACACTTGGCTTGAAGGGTAAAAGCTGCCAACAGCTGAGTGCCTCGGGGAAACACAGCCTAGTCAGTTCTGCCTTGGCATGGGGACAACCTCCAGCTAAAACTGAAGCTATTTCCCTCAGCAAATAGGTGTTACCGAAAAATAAAATTAAAACAAACAAAAAAAATCCCCTCTTTGTTTAAAACATCATAATTACAAACAAGAGATTTATTTTTATGGAAGAATTATTCAAGGATCATGAAACAGAAAACAAGCCAGCTTGAGGATGTTGGAAAGCGTTACACCAGAAACATCAATATAAACGTAGCAAATTGTGGAAAACATGGAATTAGATAAAGTGCTCAGTTTTCAGTCATATCAGTAGGATTATTAGCAGCAATTAGGAAACAGCAGAATTTAGGGTATTAAAATTGAAGAGGAAATAAATACATTTTGTATTTTTTTCTAAAGGACAAACTATTTGGAAAGCCCTCAGTGTCCTCCATAGCATGGAGTTGTGCATGTATTAAGAAAGAGAAGCAGGACTTGTATGCTGTAACTGAAATTTAACCCTGACAATGAGGAAAGTCAACCTAAAGCATCTGCAGCAGAGATAGGCACTGGTTGCATGCAGTGGTCCTCTCCTTTTAGTTACCTATCCAGTGTTAGTATTTATATGTCAGGTTCCCATGGAACTGGTGACAAACTCTTCATCACCACTGACAAAAAGAACCAGCACAGCTTTGACAGGATCAGGCAATCATTCCCATGATTCTCAAAACAACTCAAATCCATGGGAATGCAAGCTGGGTTGTCCCTGGGAACCTTATTTTGAGACACCTTCAGGTTCAATTCAATCAATCGGTGTATCTGAAATTATATATAATTTACTTGCATATTTTATAGACTGATAGGATTCAATCCATAA
>WAAE01011733.1:93543-120509 GCA_013400495.1 Nicator chloris | reverse complement strand
GGCCTCTGGTTTTAGGTAGCCCTCAAGGCACCAGGATCCACACAGTCCTCACTGGAACTGTGGCTCTGCTGTGGCATTCCCACCCTGCAGACTGGGATCAATGCAGCAAAGTGAGGAAAAGGTTGAGATGAAGATGGTTTCAGAGGTGAAACAGCAGCTGAGTGCACAAAAAAAGCAGGGCAAGGAGTTCATTCCCTGTATCCCAGATGTTTGGCCATTCCCAGGAAAGCAGAACTCCATCTTGCACAGTTTTTATTGGGAAGAGATATACCACAGCTCCGAACGTTTCCCACCCCTCTCCTCCTTTTTGCCAGCTTTTATTGTTGAGTGTGATGCCCTTGGACATGGAATATCCCTCTGGATAACTGGGATCAGCTGTCCTGGCTCTGCACCCTCCCAGTTTCTCCTGCACCCCCAGTTTCCTTCCCGGGGGCTCAGAAGCAGAGAAGTGTAAATATAAAAGTGCTGTTGATGTGTAAATATAAAAGTGCTGTTCACCAGTGATTTGAATATTGAAAATTTGGCCACAGGTCCCAAACTGAGCCTCATTGCAGGAACTGTGAGGCAAATTAACTCTGTGTCAGCCAGAAGCAGGACACGGGGAGCACTCCCAGCTGCAGGGAAAACCCAGGGCAGGCAGCCTGGGGTGGCATAAGGCCAGAACACCGGGGCTTAATGCTCTTCCTCTTGTGAAAGGAAGAACAAAAACCACTTTTACCGCAGCAGCAGGATCTGCTGTGGCTTTTTCTGAGGCACAGCACCCCTCAGGGCACTGTTGCCAGCATTTCAGCAGCCACAGGCTCCCAGGGAACTGGTCCCCGTTGCTTCCTGATGTTTATTGCCTTGGAGGGAAAAAGCCAAACCAATTCAGACACAAACCCCACGGCACAGAGGGGATTTTAAGGGACTTGCTGCCAAACTTTACAGCACAGCACCACTGGAACAGGGGGCTGCTGGCAGCCCAGACCCTGCAGGTGACTTGAAAAGTTGTTTGCGCATCCTACTGGAGGAAAAAGCACACTAGAGAAGAGGTAATAAAAAGAAACATCCAAATATTGGAAATATTGCACTACTGAGCTAGAACTAATGAGTTTGCCTAACTATCCTGAACAGACACTGCAAACACACCCCTGAATGCAGTCAGCAGAAAATACAAAATGCTGGCAGGCTCCGAAAACGGCAATAAGTCCATTAAATGGCTCTGCAAACAAAATCCTTGTTCATATTTTAATGTTTGTATTTTTGAACTGACAATAAGGATGACACGTGGATGAGGGTATCCAGTTACCAGAAGATGATGGCAGAACTTCCACTGGGGAAAGGTTTGTCCTGGTAATTCCAACGTAAAGCCTGAATTAAATCTCTGATGGTTTTTAATCTCTTTCCAAAAAGACATATTGGAGTGTTTGGTTGATAACTGAGGGTATTTTTAGCATTTTTAGTATTCCTCTGAGTGTCTAGCGTTGCTTTGAGCATCAGTCAGTTCTGCACATCCACAAGCTCACACAGCACAGCTCAAGTGGGTTTTGGGGAAAAAGAGATCAGCAGAGATTTGAGGACTCCCTTTTCCAAGGCCTGTTAAAGATTTGTGATGTGAGTGAGTATTTGAAGTTGGTAACTCGTTTAGGAGATAAGGGGGGATGACTTATCTCCATTCTTTGTAGAGAAGGACCCAAGTTTTGTTTGGCTGAATAACACTGACCTCACTGAGACTCCATCTACTGTCCTGCTTTCAGTTATCTGGCACTTTCTAGAGATCTCCTCTGACTTGGTGGCAGAAATGTTCCTTCTCATTGCTCTTATTCACACAGCTCCCCCCAGCTGTGCCCCAATCCCTTAGATTTAATCCCTAGAAATCCCCTTGTCCCAGAAAATCAGTCCCTATGCTCAGATATGTACCTGGGGACACCCCTTTTCTTCCAGCAAACTGGTTTGAAACAGAAACTCTTACATTTAAGGTTTATAACCCTTTCCATCACCTGCCTTACTGTATCTCTAGAAAAAATAAAAATGCATTGATGTTTTGAGAGAAGAACTCGATTTCATTTTTTTTTTGTGGTGGTGCTATCCAACTCCTCGAGGTGTGAAATCTGGAGGCAGGTTTGTCAGCCATGCCTTGAACAAACACCACCTTCATCTCCAGGGAACTGTAAACTTGGACGTAGAGAAGTGTTCCAGGAGTGAGGGGAGGTTTGCTTTCCAGCTCCTCGACAGAGGGAGTAAAACGTTGCCTCTTGCATCCTTAAACCTGTTCAGGAGCAGGTGGAGGATGGATCTGGTGCTTCTGCAGTCATCCTGCCAGGGTTTTGATGCTTTATTTCCCCTGTGTATGAGCAAGAAAGCAAAACTCATTCACACCAGGAAAGCAAACCTCGCTGACACCATGAAATACACACACATACAGAGTTCAAGTTTCTCCTCAGCAGATCACACTGCCTGAACACAGCTTGCCATCAGCTGCACAGCCAGGAGGAAATGCTGGTGAGGTTCAATTAAGTGGTACAAAAGAACTCACTCCATTGCCTCGGTGCATTCCTGAGCCCATTTCCCGGGGATGAGATCCAACCAGCCCTCAGAGGACAATGATCAGTGAATTGAGTACAAAGCCCTTTGGCTTTCTCCAGTTTTCAGGGTCTGAAACAGTTGTTTCTGAAAGATTTTGGAAAAAAATAATAAAGAAGGGTCTGCACAAGCCCCAGTCCTGGCACAAGCACCCTACAATCAGGAAATTGTGTCTTTCAGGTGATGTGTTTTGTGTGGAGAAAGGTCTGAGGTCTCACTGATCCCTTTGTGCTGTTCACTGATAACCTAAGAAGGAATTTCAAGGTAAAATAAAAAACAACCCAATGTAGAACAGTCCTCTTCTTCCCATGACTTTGAGGAGAGAGTTCTCCCTGTGCTGTGCCCATAAAGATTTTCTATTTTCCTGCTATAAACTAATTTTATAGATTTTTTTAAGATTTTCTCCCCAGGATTTGTGTGGCACTGGGGCCGTGGGACATGTGGCTGCAGCCACCTCTGTGTGACATCTTCCTAGACAGCAAGGTCCTCTGGCTTCCAAAAAGTGCCCAACACACTGTTCTGGCAGGAGGAGAAAGAGAAACACAGCTTGTCCCAAATTAATCCGACATGGTTTGCAGGATGAAAATAATGTTAACTGCATTTGAAAAATAATCTCCTCACTCCAGCAATAAACTGCAGAACCAGCCTGAATGCGAGGGGCTGCTTTGAAGCAGAGTGTCTTGGAGGAGGAAATTTTGAAAACTTTTTTGGACAACAGGAAAGGCTGGCCCTGGCAGCAGCTTTCCCAGCCATTGTCCCTGCTGAAGCTGGCTTTTGCCACTTCCTCAGTCACACAAGGCCTCTTTAGTCCCTTCTCTCCCTTGGCTCAACGCTGTGATGAGAGGTTCAAGTCTTTTGTCCCTGCTATACTTAGTCCCTCTCCTCGTGTGCAAGTTTTCTATCCCCTCCAGATGTTACCAAAGTCCAACAACTGCTCTGGAGCCAAGACAGATGTAAGCTATTTTTTAAAACACAATCCAAGCCAACTTTCTTTCTTTGAGATGTAAAAATACAACAAAGCCTTATGAATGCCTTTTAATGCTATAGAAATGCAGCAATGAGTGCTGTAATAACCATTAGATTATTTCTCATCATCTGCCAAGGCCAAATCAAGCTCCACCAGAGTCCTCGTGGCTGGGCTCCAGCGCAGTCACCACCAGGGACCTGCTCCAAGCACCGTTGTCAAAGTCAACAAGAAACTTTCTCCCACTGAGTTCGGGGCACTTTGGATCAGGCTCCAAACTGCCCAAGCTTGCAGAGGCTGCCTTTGGTCCTCTCAGAGCCAAAGTAAATGCACAGGGTGCTGCTGGGGGAGATGTTAACTTCAGAGATCTCCACAGCACTGCCCGGGGAAGTTTGGGTGACCAGTTCTAGAAAACAGCTCAGTTCTTTCCTTGTTATCCCCTCTGGCTCTGTCCCTGTCTGCATCCCCACCTCAACAGCACCAATCCTGGCAGTGTCCCAGCCCTGACAGCTGAGGTGATGGCAATAAATCTTCACACAAGGGATGAGGAGCACCAATTCAGCTGTAACAGCTGAAATACTTCCACATCACACCCAGCTGTCCCAAGGCAGCAGAAAGGTCTCCTTGCTGCCTGACCCTGTGAACAGGGAGCTGTGGATAGTGACACACATTCCTGCTGGCTTTAATCAACAGATAATTACGAGCAAATTACAATCATAATAGCACATTTCATCCCAAAGGCTCCGAGGGCTCTTGATAAAAGTTGGCCAAATGCTGTGCTTAATTACAAGTTCAAATGGGGGTGGGTGTTCTTTAACCTCTGCAATGCAGCCCTTCCATCAGAGAACCCTGCACCTGAAGGAAGATTGGGAAGGTTGGGCCTGTTCTCCTGAACACACCTCTCTGTGCAAGGAGAAGGGCATGGGATAAAGACTCTCTGGAAAACTCAGCAGGAATATCTGGCAATTATTTCTCGGACTGAAGCTGTGTGAGTGGAGTGCTGTACAGACTGCATGTGCAGGGCCTTGCAGGGACAATGCTGAGCAGGACCTGGGGATTCACTGCATCCCCTTCCAACCTTCCCTGCAGGCCCCTCTGTGCTCAGCCAGCAGTGTCACACCTGCAGGGTGACATCCCTTACCCACGTCCTGCACATGACCTCACTGAGCTCTAATCTGAGAACTTGCAACCCACAATGAGCACAAGCCTCGACAATTATCAGCAGCAAAGGCTCATTGTCACTGCTTGAATCCGGTCCATTATTCAGGGCATGATCTTTCTCTGCTCGGAGTAAATTCCTGTCTGATCTCCAGACATCAAAAGCAGCAATGTCAACACAACAGAAAGCAAAACCAAGGAACAACCAACGCTGACCACAAGGACGGTTTCCTTTTGGCAGGAGGAGCAGCCACCTTTTGGGATACAAGATGACACTCTGGAATTGTTTCAGCAGTTGACAAATGGGACGATCAAAGCACCAGCCTGTTCATGTGCCATCTAGGACAGCATCACAAGCACAGCACTGCAGCTGGGGGGGTTCAGCAGCATCAAAACTGCTGCAAACACAGAGACAGCTGTGGAGGTGATTTCCCCAGGGAAGAGGAAAGCCCTGGAGTAAAAGCCTGGGAAATCCCATTCACAGTGCAGTAAGTGAGAAGCTTATTCACATGCTTTCACATGCTCAAGTAAGTTCCTAGTTCCTTGTGTTACCACGGGTTCATTTTTGGTGCAGAGACTTCAATATTCCTAATGGTTCTCCCCTATTGGGCCCTTCCCTCAGACCCTGCCCTAACTCCCCTCCCACACTGGGATGTACAAACACCCCTGTGTGACCCTGGCCTGGTGCTTTTTGGCCCCTTGGTACTGCCTTGTTCCAGTCCAATCCAAACTCAGCGTACGCCTTCTTGGTTGTTGTTTTGGCATTGTTAAAGTTCGGTTTCTGCACGGTTGGACCAGGGCTGCCTCTCTCACCAAGTCACCATTCAGGGCAGAGTCCCGAGGGAATTTAAAGGGTCCAACTGTCCGGGCTTGGACTCTCAGAACTTTCAGACAACAGTAGTCCTTCCACCTGCCAGAACCAGGGCTGAGCTGCTTTGTGCTTGTCAGTGCCACTGCTGTCTCCCTTCAGGCCTGCAGGGAGCAGCTTCCAGCCCACATTTATCTCTCAGCTGGAAAGGTGTGTTTTTCTCAGCCCTCAAACCCCCAATACCCCCTTAGACTGCCAGGGAGTGCCTGGGTAACTTTTCCTGCCAAGACTGTCCAGGTGACACCGAATTCCTGCTCCTGTGAACAGCCGTGTCCCAGTGGGAGCTGAGGTGTTCCCACTGCTCTGACAGGGGCATGCTCCAGCCTTCCCCCTCTCTCCTCAGCACGGGCAGCCAGGCCCATGAATGAATCAACCAGAGATGAAGTTCTTTTCTCCCCTAGTGTGTGTTTGCAATGCTCCCCATCGTGTAGCATTGTGACACCTCACCTCTCTAGCTACAGAAAACAGTCTGGGAAGGACAGCATGGAGCTTTGTGTTGGCTCATTTATTGCCAGCCAGTTCCTACATCTACTCTAAGTGCTTCAGAGCTGGATTTGAGCTGTGGCATTCACTGATTCTTAATTTCTGATGTTGTTGGCATAGAAGAATGTGCTTAGTTTAAAACCGGCCAGGCCCGTGCCACCCCAAAGTGTCCCTGAGGGGAGCCAGCACCCAGGCACACCCCCAGGAGCCAGAATCTGCATCCCACAGATTCCCCGAGACTTGTGCTTCTGAGTCACGGGCTTGCCAACACAGCAGGAGAAGCCTGGCACATTTATAAATAATCTGGGGGAAACTCGGGGGAAACCGGAGCTTTCCTCCCTCACAGGAGCTGCTGGCAACAGGAGCTCCTTTTAGATGTTCTGAAGGAACTCTGCAGCACGCAGAGGAATTCAAATCAGGACGTTCAGGGGACAGACAGGGTTCCACCTGTAAGGTACCGAGAGCAGCACAAGGCTGTGCTGAAATCCATGCCTTGGTCTCGTGGCTGTTTGTTTGAAGGTTGCTTGGACACTTCTCTGGGCCTTCTAAGCCCCCAAATCTCGGAGCTAGGATGGAAGAGCTGCAGATCTTCCTCAAGTCAACGAACTGCAGTGTGACATCCAATTTCAAACAGATCTTCCCTCTGGACCATGTCACAGCTCTCCTCACAGGTCAGGCTTGGAGAGAGAATATGGCACTGCCTCCAAAACACAGCACAGACTTCTTCCTTTCCAAAGTCCTCCCGGCACAACCTGGGGCTGTGTCCTCTTGTCCTATCCCTTGTTACTTGGGAAAAGGACTGACTTCCATCCCTGTATTCAGGAAGGTGTAGAGAGAGGTAAGGTCTCCCCTGAGCCTCCTTTTCTCCAGGCTAAACCACCCCAGCTGCCTCAGCTCCCTCTCCTCAGACTTGTTCTCAAATATCAGAACAACAGGATTATTTCAGATTTTCAAACCTCTCCTGGCTCAGACTAAACTGGATTCAGGTGATCTGGCACTCTACTGTCCTACCACGGGTGCAGTGCTGAAATGCAGGTCACAGCACTGGCCAGGACAATTTGGGACCCACTGTGTTAGGGCTTTGGGGCTTTTGGTCTGCACTTTGGTGGCTGTTAATGTAATGTTTCCTTAATTCCCTCATGGAATTGATTCCCTTCGTGTCAATTTGTTCTGCAGGACTGCAGCTCTCTGGTACAGATACATCTAGGCACATGTACTGCACCAAAAACGTGAGAAGTGGCCCCACCCATGGCTGCCAGTGCCCAGGTCAGACAGATTTGACCTTTTCCAGTAGTTTTGGCCTTTTTCAGTAGTTGTGACTTTTCCACAGCAAATTGTCCCAGAGGCAGCAGACAGCCAGCCCCACTGCAGTGGCACCAGAGCTCGTGGCATGTCCAAGCCCAGAGAAAGGCACCTCTCCTGTTCCACATCCAGCCTCAAGGGAAGATGAGCAGTCAAATTGTGCTGCTCTGAGAGCAGGTCTGAACAACCGAATATATCCTGTCTTTTAAAAAAGCTGAGTCAATCAGCACCAATCCTTAACCAAAATGCAAGGACAATGGCACTGTGATGAAGACAAGGACTAATCAAGTGCTAATCAGTAGCAAAATCTATAACCCTGAAGTAATGATAGGAGTTACTCGTTGCTGCCAAGGAAATCAGCTCAAACATCATTTTAGCTATTACCTTTTCAAGCCACGTGGGCAAAGAAAATTCCTGATTATTATGGTGGATTACAGGGCAATCCAATTATTATTCTCAGCATAAATACTCCTTGTAATTAATGGGCAACAGAGTTAAACTCTGCTGACATGTTTTCTCCATTAAAACTTGCAAGCAAGTCATTGAAGATTTTGAGCAATCTGGCAACCTCTGCACAATTAGCTGGGTTTGGAAATGGTAATTAGCCCGTTTTATGGGATGTAGCCTCCTGATCTTTATGTCCTAATAAACATCAGTGTTTATGTTCCTGTTGCTGTGTGATTATCACCTGTTAAACGCTGGTTCACTATCATCCTTAAATTCACCCTGAGCAATGTAGACATTGAGAAAATAAACATCTGGGATGGGTTCATGATGGGTCCGTGGGGTAAATAATACTCAAAACCTCCTTCAGGCCTGTTGGGATGGAAAGGAGGGGGCCAGACCCTCTTCACTCAACAAGGGTTTGACAACGCAGTTCATGTGGCTGGTTTTGCTACCAATTGGGTGCATTTTAACACAAAGACTGTGAGTGTTACCTGACCTGCTAAGCTGCGTTTTCATGCAGTGAGGCACGGGACAAGACAAGATTGAATCCATCACTGTGATGGTCGCTTTCATCCTGCTGCAAGAGAAACCATCATGCAACACCCTCCAGCAGGAGTTCCCCGGGGTCTGTCCTCCAGGCTGCTGTCCCTGCCTGTGACAGGGCTCTGTCCCTGCCTGTGACATTCCTGCTCAGTTCCACGTTTCCTCTCCCTGCTCTTCACCTTCCCTGGGTGCCTGTGGCTGTCCCTGGGGTGGTTCAGGTGACCCCAGCTGTCCCTGTCTTTGATCTTACTGAGGGAGCACCAAACTGAGCAGGACCCCAGCAACGAGACGCTTCTGGCCACGTTTCTGAGGAGGCTGGGAACACATTTGTGTCTCCACATGTTCAAAACACAGTTCTAAGCATTCCTGTTTGAAATGAAGTCCACACTCGTGACCCAGACCCGGTCAGAGAGCTCTCAGCCTCCCGCAGCTCTCCACACTTGCCACTCTCAACTTCTCTGGTCAACTGTGGTCCGCTGCGGCCGGGGGAGGGAACCAGCTGAGGGCAACAGAGCCCTGGATTGGGTGTGCCCGGCACGATCCTGGAGCCTGCCCGGAGGAGGATGAGGGGAAAGGGTTGAGCAGGTCACAGGTGTCACCTGACGCTGCGACACGGGGGCTCCGCCTGCCACCAGCCCCGAGGAGACCCGGGGGTCGCGACGGGGACTTGCCAGCCCTGAGGGGACCTGCCTGCCCCAAGGGGCCCTACCAGTCCCAAAAGGTTCCATCAGCCCTGAGAGGGATCTGCCGGCCCCAAGGGCATCCATCAGCCCCAAGGAGGATCTGCCACTCCCGAGGGGATTTGCCGGGCCCGAGGGGACCCGCCGGTCCCGAGGGGCGGTGCGGGGGCGGGCGGGGGCGGTGCGGGCCCGGCCCCCAGCCCGAGCGGGCGCTGCCGTGCGGGGAGGGCGCGGCGGAGCGGCGGGCGCCGAGCTTTAAATGAACATTAATATCGCTCGGGGACGGCAGCGCCGGTGGCTCGGGACGGGCGGCGGCGGCGGCAGCGGCACCTCCAGCTCCTCTTCCTCCTCCTGCTCCTCCTCGGCCGCGGCGGCAGGTAGGCTGTGAGCCTGTGAGCGCGGAGTCCAGCCCGTCCCCGAGCCCCGAGGTGCTGCCGTGCCCCGCGGGGGAAACGCGCGGTGCCCGCGCCCGGCGCGCCCGGGATGCTGCGGGATGCGGGGATGCTGCGGGATGCGGGGATACTGAGGGATGCGGGGATACTGAGGGATGCGGGGATACTGAGGGATGCTGAAGGATGCTGCCGGGGCGCAGAGGGGGACGCGGCAGCCCCCGGGGGATGGAGGCTGAGCCGGCGTCTCCTCGGAGGGCGGCGGAGCCCCGCGGGGAGCGGAGCGGAGCGCGGAGCGGCCGGAGCGGCGGCGGCGATGGCCGGGAGCAGCCGCCTGTTGCCGGCTGTCGGAGCTCGGGGAGGCGCTGAGCCGGCGCTCGGGGGCTCGGGCAGCCGTGCCGGGCTCTGCGGAGCCTCCGCCGGGCCCTGTGCGCTCCGTGCGGGCGGCAGAGCCGGCGGTGCGGGGTCCGGGGGTCCGCGGGGTCCGCGGGCGCTCCCGGCAGCGCGGGGCTCTTGGCGCCGTGGAGAGCTGGACCGGCCTCGCTCCGATAATAAAAGTTATTTGCAGCAGGCGGAGTGGTTTATTTTCTTTCGTTTGCTCCCCAAACGCGTCCCGATGCTCCGCTCGCCCGTGGCGGAGCGCGGCTGCGGGAACACGAAGTGTCAGCCCACTGCTCCGTTTCTGGCTTGTTAGTAATGGATTTGAAGCTTTAGTTATAATTTCAGTGCATCTGAGAGCTTCGCTCCGCTGCTTTAGAACGCGTTTTAAACTGTATTTTCAACGGAGACGAGTGAACTTTAAAGAAAATCAGGTCAGCCATAGATTCCGGGCATCAAACCCTTTCAGGTCCCAGAAATAGCCACAGAAGTAGCGTGACCAATTCTTTTCTCATGCACAAAGCTTTGTCTTTTTTATTTTGGTTGGAATTTCTGACGGATACCGGAGCTCATCAACTGGATATTTTCAGCTTACTTTAATGAAATAAGCGTGCTTTCTAAGCTTGCATTTTGATGCAATTATATTAGTCTCCCTTGACTTTGCGAGGTTTGAGTTTCTGATAGGGCTTGTAGCTCGTAAAATAATAAAGTCTATTTAGCAGAAGGTTTTTCTTTGTGCATTTTGGGGGTTTAAATTTATGGGAAGGTGAGGAAGAAGATGACTGAGAGGGAACATGGATATGAGCTGTTACGGGGTAAAGAATACGCTTGGATATGAATGGAAAAGGTTCAGGGGGGATGTTTTATTTCAAATATTCTGCACTTGAAACAAGGCCGTTCGTAAGTTTTTGCATCTCTTATGAAGTCTCGAAACCAGGATTGCCAAATCCTTATCTTGCAGTAAGTGGGTCAGATGATAACATCTTCCACTGGATCTCTTACTTCTGTATTGGACGGCTGTGGTTGCTAAGTAGCTCTGAATTGCTAATCCCAAAGTCAATGATGTCATAATGACATCATCACATCCTTTCACCTGATTGATTCTCAGAAGAGAACAGTAATGAGATTTGATATACATGTCCCATCTCTTTAATATTCTTCCTCTGCTTCAGGGGATTTCCTGACCTGCCTGGCAAATTCCAATGAATCACACTGAGCGCTAGTAAAAAGACGTTTCTTTTGGAGACGAGGTGGAACATTAAAGGGACAGTGGCTGCTCCTGGTCTTTTCAAAAGCTGAGGAACTTGGCAGCTTGTGTTTCAAATGTGGAGTTCTGGATATGGAGGGCAGTGATTTAAAACTCGGACTTACTAAATTCGCTTGCAGGTGCGAAAGTGGCTCGGGTTTCAGAGAGGATCAAGTCACTTAATGTGTGCGAGCCTGAATGCTGGAGGTGCTGCAGGGCGCACAGAGAAAACAGGAGCAGTTTCAGCTGCCAAAATAAATTGCGGTTCTAACGGTAAATGCATGAAATCTGTCAGGAATTGCCACGTTAAGAACGGTATTGAATGGTACTGAAGACAGCTCAGAATTTATTTCTCTTTCTAATTAGGCAGCCTCATTGGTAAGTTTGAAGGATTTTAATAGCAACACTGCCATCGCAGGGAACTCCTTGTAAGAGAGTTTTAAATCCTTAAAGTGTGCAGAATGCGTACGGAATTGACGGGTTTGGCTTCTTCTGAGGTTGAAGGCACAAATGGTGTCATTTGCTGATGATCAGCAGGGACTGCTGCTTTTTACAGTTGGTTTTTATTGTGTGTGTCCAGATGAGCATGGTCTGCGTGAATTTTAGGTCTTTCCCTCCTCAACAGCTTTGTGTTCGTGAATTTCTCCACAGACAGCGGGTTTGAAAGATTCCAGACAGGGCAGTGTGTATTTTAGGTGTGCAAACCTTCCTGCTTCGCATGTGGAAAAGGGAGAAAGGAAGCAATTTCCATTGGTTTTGTGGAACGTGTGGTTCTGTTTGGTAAAGTGAAGAGCTGAGCCCGTCTCAGAACATTCAGAGGCTGCACAGACCAGTCGCACTTGCTTGATAAATATCGTGGGTTGCTAAAACATATTGCAGAAGTAAACAATGATTTGTTAGCGCGGATGAGTTGGTGTTAATGTACTTACTGAAGGCGCTGATTGCCGATTTTATTCCTGCTCAACAACGGCAGTGTTGATGGCACTATGAAGTCTAACAGGGTAGTAATTGAACACGAGGAGTGGGAACGAGTGGGAAGGTGGTGGGGGAGGATGCTTTTGGCAGTGTGTTGGGATCTATTCACCGTGTAAGTGCAATCCAAGCTCCAGATGCAAAAGGGAAATTTCTAAATAATCTGTAAGAGTTCTGCACTCCTCGTACTACACGCAGTGACAAATTTCCACAAGCTTTACATTCTTTCTGGGATGACTCAACTACGAACAAGTGATTTGGAAAAAAGATGTTATCTCTGAAGAGAATCCTTGGTGACAATTTCTTTTCAAGTTATCTTAGGATTTTCTACTTGCCATGATTCCTTCTAACTCATGCCTGCCTTGAACGTTGGAGACGAGAAATGTGTTTGGACTTGGGGATAAATCTGTGCCTTCCAAGTGCACGTTAGGGGGTCAGCTGTGACATTTGCAGGGTTGTGCTTTGGATGTGGTGACACATTTGGTTACATAAAGCAGAGCACCTCGGAGCCTGCCCGGAGCTGGCAGGGCAGGGGTGATGCTGCAGCCTCCCGGAGCTCTCTGAGCAGGTGGCAGAGAGGGCCAGGGCCGTGCTCTCCTCAGGACAGAGCTCACACACAGAGCTCAGCTCCTGCAGAGCCTCGGCAAAGCTGGGGCCAGGCAGCCGAGCCTCTGCCGGTGCCAACAGCAAGGAGAAGTTCAGTCTTGAGGTTTTTAAACAGCAATCGGTCTGCTTCAGAACATGGCTGGGACTTTTGTCCCCCTGCTTGCAGTGCTGTGACTGTCAGGGAGAGGAGAGCCAGCGTTTCAGCCCCGGCTTCTGCTCCCGTGCTCAGCTCTGCATGACAGTACGAGACACCAGCTGCACACTGGATTTACCTTCTTTCCTTTTAAAGGTAGATCTTTAAGGGGAAAATAATACCTATAACAGCCTCGCAGACCACTTGTGTGAGCCTTTTATAAGGGCAAGACTGGCAGCTGGATATTTGGAATGTGTAGTGTGATAAGTGAATTCATCCACAGCTGGATCTTTATTGATGGAGAAAGATCTGACAGAACACGGACAGGATTTGTCCCTTATAAACCAGGTAGTAAAATAATTAATAATCCCAGGGATCTGCAGCAATCCCAGGGATCTGCAGAAATCCCAGGGATCTGCAGCAATCCCAGGGATCTGCAGCAATTCCAAGGAAATAAAACACCCCCTGAAATGAACAAAATCACCCCAGATATTGTAGCTAACATTACCCAGTAGCTATGAAAATTCTATTTTAAGACTTAAATTAAGCAACCTGAGGTGTCAATTTTTCCAAAATTTCTTTTCCGCTCCAAGTCGGTTCTGAAAGGATTAATTGTCCAAAAATAGAAGTTATTTAAAAATTATTCCTACAGTGAATTGTTAGGCTGGGAAATTTTGATTTGATTCCAGTTTTGATCTTTACCTCTAAGCTGTATTTTGGAAGGAAAGTGATGCTGAGAGCAAACTCAGTGCTGATTTTAGTCTGAAGTGCTTAGAGTAACCTTTGTGTAAATGGAATCTTTTCTGTGCAAAATCCCAGTTATTTTAATGTTTCAGTAGAATGATGTCACAATGAAAAACATGCAGTGAAAAATCAGTACTTTTTATACCAGTTGTATTCAGGAGTTTACCAAGTGATGCCTACACAGCTGAGGTTCACTCTGCAGCCTTACAAAATTGTGTAACAAGGCTAAAATCTAGGATGGAAGACAAAGCCACGTTAGTGGTGCCTAAATACATCACAAATTTTTCTTTTGAAAAATAGATGCTTTCATTTCCCAGTCAATGTATTCCTTTTAATACAAACTACAAATTCCTAGGGAAATGTTCCCAGTCTGATCCTGAACTCTGCTCATGCAAGGAATTAGGATTTTTTTCCCCCTGTCTTTCTGAAGTAAAGCAGACAAAACTCAAACTGCAAACTCTTTTCCCAGAGAGGTTTGCTCAGGGTTTTCATCACTTCACAGCAGTGGGTGAAAAGTTTATGGGAACACTTTTCATCTGAAATATGACTTCTAACATGCTCTGGAAGGCAAAGGGTACCACCAATAATCCAATTAGTTACTCTGAGTTCTGTGATAAAGCTCAGGGAGTCACTTTGCTGTTGGTGGCTTTAGTTTGGGGCTTTTTTCCTGGCTGCAGACTCACCTGGAGACTCATTTTTTTCCTGGACGAGTGGAGACTCATCTGACAACTGCCAAGGTGCCCAAAGAGAAAATCCTGTCTTCTGCCAAGGTGATATTGCTGTTTAACAGCTCCCTTAGTTCCAGCCCCCCGCCTCCCCCCAGGCCTGTTTGCCCGGAGGAGCTGGGATGAAAGGAGGCAGCTGGTTAAAAACAAGGATGCCAGCAATCAAACACGGCCTCCAGTCGTGGCCACAACAAGGGGGGCACTGTTCGGTGTTCTGCTCCTCCTCAGTTGTTTTTTGAAGGCCAACGAAAGCCCGAGGAGACACTCAGACAGTCCCAGCAGCACAAATCCCCATTATTGCACTGCTGCTGCCCAGCCTTGGTGCTGGAAATTTTGCATTCTGCATCTTTGTTGCCTTCTGCAAATGCTACAAATAGCAGGAAGGGATGGATAAAACAACACAGATGCTTTAATTATGATTTGATTACAGAGCAAGCAGAGGAGTCTATTCTGAGGACTATGCAATTAGAGAAAATTCTGAGGACTATCTAACCTTCCGAAATGAAAATTAACTGGGATTATTTGAACGGGGTTTGAACATCTCTGAGAAAAGATATCATTCCTCAAGGATCCTGCTGCTCTTGTGTGCTAGATCCTCTCTGGCTGAGCAGATGGGCTTCAGGGTAACACAATGTCATCTTCCTCAGCTGCATGTGCTGCTTCCCTCACCTCCCAATCCCATTTTCTTCCCAATTTAGCATCCCTTGCTGGTCATGTACAGGAGGGTCACACAGAGCCTGGAAGTCAACAGCCCTGCCTGGGCTGGAGCACACAAAAAGGGAGAGCAGTTCAAGCATTCCTGGGTCACCAACAGAGTTTCTCCATCCCGTGAGCAGGAAAAACGGAGCCGTGCCCACTTGTGCTGCACGTTCCAAGGGAAAGGGTGGATGGAAAATTCCACGCCTTTTCCTCTGGCAAATTATTTCATGGAAGGAAGCTATATGATGAAATATCTTAAGCTTCTCTGCGGGCTTCAATGGCACAAATGGCCTGAATTTAATGCCATTGATTTCGCTGCCTGCCGAACACGAGCAACATTCCAAATCTGTCCCAGGGCTGAAGAGCAGTGCCTTCAGCTCCAGCGTGAAACCACAGAAATCTCATGGGGCTCCGTGCTGGCATGGGGACGACAGCTTTCTGTGCTGTCCTGGGCTGAGCTCAGCCAGCTGGACAGGCAGCAGCAGCACCCTGGGGTGAGGGAGGCAGGGGCTCAGCCTGGCTGCANTCCTGGGCTGAGCTCAGCCAGCTGGACAGGCAGCAGCACCCTGGGGTGAGGGAGGCAGGGGCTCAGCCCGGCTGCAGGCTCTGAGGTTGTGCCCTGCACCCAGACACGGCCCCTGGCTGCAGCTGCAAGCCACTCGTGTTGCACCTGCTTCCCCCCAGTGCTGACACATCCACCAGCCAGTGGTAACAGGGCTTTTTGGGGGGTCTTATTTTCCATAGAAGTTGTCAGTGTTTATCACTTCTGCTTGAAAATTGTGCTCAGAGCGTGATGTCAGCTCTCCAGCCTGGGAGAGCAGGAGCTGCCAGCACCCCTCCTGGACTCTGCTTGGGGTGGAATGTTTGCTTTGGGGCTGGAGAGGAAAGGAGGATGGCTCCCACCTCAGTCTGCCCTGTTCCTGCACTGTTTGAATCCATGAGAAGCCAGGAAATTGGGCTTTGGGGCTGGAGAGGAAAGGAGGATGGCTCCCACCTCAGTCTGCCCTGTTCCTGCACTGTTTGAATCCATGAGAAGCCGGGAAATTGGGCTCTGGTGCTGTCTGGGTGCTCTGGGCAGGGATGGGGGTGGTAAGAGGGGCACAGGCGCTTCCCTCCACCTCCCTGCTGCCAGTGGGGATGACTGAGCTTGCTTTTGACCTTGCTCACCTCCAGAAGACTCCAGAGCTGCCCTGACAGGGAGTGTGGCTGTCAGAGATGCTGCTCAGGACCCTCAGAGAATTCCTGCTCTTCCCAACAGGTGCTGAGAACGTTTAAGCTCAGCTTAATTCAGCAGCCTGCCAGTCTCCTTTGTCACTCGTAAGGACATTTTCTGGCATAGTGCCTTATTTATTTATTTCAACAACTCTCTTTAGGAGCCTTCAAACCCTCCAACTTCAAAGCATTTGTGTGTGTTCCTGCTGACCCATGTGTATTTCCCAGGGATAAACCCCGGGCTGGCAGCTTAGGGATGATTTGTCAAGGGTGGCTTTAATAACTGAGGTTATTTATTTTCTGCCTGAAATTCCCTGGTTGGTGACTAAGAGAAACTTTGTATTAAGCATAATGAGGTTGCTGTAATGCTTTGATGTGGAAATGCTTAAGTGCCAAAAAAAAAAAAAAAGAAATTTATTGATAGAACTTGCTTAAGGTATCTAGGGACAGTTTATATCAAGCAAATATAGATTATGCTATAAAGATTATAGATTTTGCTAATAGCCCTTTAAAACTTTAACAGCAGATGTCATAAAAAGGTCAAAATCAAATTCTTTTCCTGGACAGTGCTGCTGGTGCTCACAAGCTGAGCCCTTTTTCAAAGTAAAGACCTGTGTGATATCAGTTATAGAGGCGTTAATGTTACAGTAGATGTGCAGGGAGATTTTATTTCCTAGCACCTATCACAAAGCCGTTCCTGGTGAACAAGCTGGCTGAGCAGGCTGTGAAATTTGTGGAATTAAAGGCTGGAGTGGATTTGCAGCACGTTAGTCTCGCCTGGTGAAGGTGGTTACATAAGAGTCCCTTCCCCTCAGCTGCTGGAGCTGTACTCCCCATGCCACTTCTTCCTTTCCACGTTGCTGGTAGATCAGAAAAAGCAGACTTTGCTGCATTTTCTTCTTTCCTTCTTGTATCTCTTCTTGAGGCTGATTAGCACAAAGTAGCTCTGAGCCGTGGCTTGGGCACCAGAGCTTCTGAGAGCCTCAAACAGCAGAAATAATGGAGTTGGGTGAAGGATGCTGGTTGCCATGGGAACGGTGCATGTGCCACACAAGATAATGTGACTGCTGTGGTGCAGGGATCTGTGCTGAATATTGATTGGAGATTTCCTGGATTCCTTGGAAGCGCTGGGCTTTGTGCCGGGTGCTCCACCTGGCAAGGCAGAGCAGCTCATCCGCTGGGCTGGGGCCAGGGAGGGCTTCCTCCTCTGAGCAGAGCTGGAGATTGCACAGGATAAGGGGCAGGAACTCTTGGGGACAATTCTCAGGGTCACAGCCTTTCCTTGTGGAGCTCACGGAGTGCTGGGTGTTGGACTGGAGTTAATGAAGAGCTGGAAGTGAGGTGCTCCAGGGGAGTGCCCTGACTCAAAGTGACAACAAAACGCCCCAGGAAGCTGAACTTTCACCTGTGTAATGTTTCTTGTGGTGGCTGTCACCTGGCCACCTGCACAGTGTCACAGTTCCCCTCTGTGTCCCCTCATTGCTCCTCTTGGTAGCACTGAACAGTTCATTTTTGTCCCAGCTTGTCAAGGACGAGTCTGATGAGTGGCAGAACTGTGCAAAATAGTGGGATTAAGAAACATCAACTCATTGGCAGCCAAACATTATTATTATGGCACTATTGGCCATTTCCCCAAGCTGGGGGAAGGTAAAACATGAAGGTTTTCATTTAGGGGAAAGTAAAATGTGAAAAGTTTTCATTTGGGGCAAGGTAAAACATGAAGGTTTTCATTTAGGGGAAAGTAAAACATGAGAAGTTTTCATTTGGGGAAAAGTAAAACATGAAGGTTTTCATTTGGGGCAAGGTAAAACATGAATGTTTTAAGTTGGAGGAATTCTCTGTGAGCAGGATCACACTTGGTCCTGTTTTTAGGTAAGGATGGAATTCTTGCATAAAAACAAACAAAGCAGGACTGTAATTTTGCAGCCTGAAGTTCTGGCTCCTGGAATGACAAAGAAACTCTAATTATTGCTCCTCTAGCCCAATGACAAAAAGCAGCAAAACTTTCTCAGTGCTTTATCTGCTTGGCAAGAGGCAGCTGGGGCCGCTGTTCCTCGGGAGGATTGTGCAGATGAGGTAATGCAAATTAAATTCGTGTCCTTCTCATGTTTCCCCCCTGGGAAGGGTGATGCCACAAACTCTTGCTTGCCTTCAGCAGGATTGCTGGCAGCTGGCCAGCTGTTAGGGAAAATGGTGTGTAATTACTGGCCTTAGCAGGTTTTGGGAAATGATCTGCATTCTTTCATACCTGCCTTGTGCTGCTTCGACCTCCTGCTCTTGTCTGGATCAGCCTTAAAATACTGGGCCTTTAGGAAATGTGAATTAGAGAGGGTTTCTGTGGCAGCTCTAAGAAGTTGCTCTTCTTGAGGCAGAGATGGTGAACTTAAAAGGTATCTGAGGTGTTATTTGTCAGAAATGTGCCTGGGAGGACAGATTTAGAAATTCGAGGCTGTTGTGCCCTCTGGGCACGATTTGCAGGTTTGTGTGACTTTGTTCTTCAGTCCAGGTCGTGTCCAACGTGGTGCTCAGAGAGCCATTCAGTTTATTCTCTCCTGCTGATTTTGGGCTTAAATCCTGCCACCACATCCCAGCACAGCTCCCAGTTTTATTGCCAATTCCAAAAGCTGATTGTACAGCATCAGCTCCTCTGGGCTTCTGGGGTTTTTCTACAGCCAGGACAAACTGAGGTATCATTTAAGACATCTTTAATAACCATGACACCTGCTCTGTAATGTACAGAAAGTTGTGTTTTAGAGCATCTAAACACACTAGTGGAATTTGGTGTGTTTAATTAAAGCCATTAGGGGTTTTTTGGTTGGTTGGGATTTTTGGGGGGGGGGTTTTAATGTTTTAATGTTTTCTGAGTTTATGTAATAATTTTGCGGGTGAAAAATCTGAGTCTTTTTTAGAAATAAAATGTATTTGGGATTTAGGAAGTGAACTAATTAATGAACTTGGACATTAGGCATGGCCTTAGATGTCAGGAAGGCTGGTGCCTGAGTGAAAGCTGGCTGGTGGTGGAGCAGTGCCTCACGTGTCCTGCGATCCATCCCTCCATGTGCAGCTGCTGTGCACAGCAGGATTGGGAGTTCTGCCAGCTGGCAGGGATCAGCAGGCCAGGTTTGCCTGGAAATGGACAAATGCACACCCCACCATCGTTTGTGTGTGTGGAAACGTGTGTGCCCCACACTGTCCCCTTTCCTTGTGTCAGGGAGGATCCTGCCCCCAGCTGGCAGTGTCTGAGATGATTTCTGGGGTTGAGAAGGTCTTCAGTGCAGCTGAAGTGAACAGACTGAATGTCAGCTGGAGCTTTTGCTCTGGCCTGTGCTGGGCACCCAGCTGGGAGTGGTTTGTCACCATAACCAGGTGACAATGTCGTTCTGAGCCAACCTGCAGCAGTGGCACAGCCACTGATTGTCACTCCTTTGTCCTTGGGCTACCTGGGCTAGTCCTGGACTGGCAGCAGCTTAAAGAAAGCTCAGCTTTAAGTATGAGGACAAGCAGAAATGTCTATAACCACACACAGCAGCCTGGCTGTGTGCCTGTGGGGTTTTGTGGGGTTTTATAAGGTTTTATGGGGTTTTATGGGGTTTTATGAGGTTTTATGGGGTTTTATGGGGGTTTATGGGGTTTTGTGGGGTTTTGTGGGGTTTTGTGGGGTTTTATGGGGTTTTATGGGGGTTTATGGGGTTTTAAGGGGTTTTATGGGGTTTCATGGTGTTGATGTCTGTCAGCCTATTGCTCTGCACCCAGGAATTTTCCATACCAAAATGGTGCTAAATTTGATAAAACCAGAGACTGTGTTTACTCTATGATATCTTCTCAAATGCCATTTTTCTGAAAGAGTAGGTTTTGAGGGGATAAATACCAAAGCCACGTGAAAGCCAGGGAGTCTGGTGCTGCTGTTCCATAGCAAACCATCCAGTCACCAAACGCCCACCTTCCACCTTCTCTTGGCTGAATTCCTCTGACCCTGAGAGCTACTGCTGATTGCTGGGGTGTGGTGCACCACATGCTGTAATTCCAGCCTGTTCACCCCACTAAAACTGGGATTATAGAGTAAATTATGTCCCTGTGCCTGGTCAAGCTTTAGGAGAGCAGGTGTGAGAAAAAATGTGGCTGCTGCCCCTTCCCCAAACCCACAAAAGCTCTGCTTGGTGGCTTGAACACCAGATTGTCCCAATGATCAGCCTGTGGTGTTGAGAGGGGGATAAGGAGGATTATTCCTGGAGAAAACAGCAGGGAAGGGAGCCAAGTGTGCACCTTGGAGAGGGCAGTGGCTTGAACAGATCAACAGGAGCTGGCCCTGCTTGTGGATCTGGCCCTGGCACCTTGGGCCCTCCCCTGAGGAGCACAGGGAGGGCTTTGCTGGATCTCAAACCCCAGCAAAGGGGGCTGGCTGTGGTTTAGCACTCAGAACTCCCTTTTGAAGTGCTCACAGCAGCCTTCCAGAGGAGGCAGCTTTGCCTGCCAGCGCATGGACACGTGGTAGGGTTTCATCTTCGTGGCTGGCTGGCAGAGGAGATGGATGCCTGTGCTCCCCAGCCACACTGGCAGGGCTGTGGGAGGACTGCTCTCCCACATTTGCATTCAGCCACTCCGAGGATATCAATTTCCACTGAGCACGAGGATGATTTTGCTTTTACACAGCAAGAGTTTCCAAGGAGGCGCTGGAGAGACAAAAGCTGTTGCCAGGGGTCTCCAAGGCACTTGACAGGTTTATAGAGTGATGATAAACCACTGGGCTAGTCCCAGTGGAAACTGGGTGTGATGGAAATAATAAAGAATTGGAGGTGCTCAAGGACATGGTTGGAAAGCAATCTGGAGAGGCCGTGGAACGTTTGGATTTGTCTCAGGGTGATTCCTCCCACAGAAAGGAGCTGAACTGTGGCTGGGGGGATTTATTGCAGCTTTATACCTTCTCATCTTGAACACTGAGCCTCAGCACGATAGCCTGCTCCTGTCCTTATGCAGATGACATAAAAATAAATGGCAGCTGATGGAGGTGATATCTTGGGGATGGGGAAGGTTCAAATGAAAATTCTCCAAGAATCTTTTCTTTTACCGAGCCTGTATATCTTAGCCAAAGTGGTTTAGTCATGGATAAATACGCACCTGGAAAATGCTGAGATGGGCCTTTCAATATGTCCCAAAATTGCCTAGATAATTTTTATGAGTCTGTTTTATTTTATAAGTCTATTTTTAAAAAGCCACATGCACTATTATGTACAGCTCGCATCTGTGGCAGCACTGACAGTGGTAGAAAGGCAACCCCATTTAGTTTCTTTTGTTCTTTATATAAGAACTTGCTGCCTTGTCCTCTGGGCAACACAAAAGCTGTTTTATTTCCAAGGAACACACACTTACCGAGCAAACCCTCCAAGAGATTGTTTTTCCTGTCATGAGACCACTACATTTTCCTTTGGCCTTCGCTGTTTTCGAAGTTGTAGAAAACCTCAACAGAATTGCCTTGCAAGGACAGAGCTGCTTGTGTTGGGATTTGCTTCAAGAGGTTAAAAAAAAGGATTGCTGAGAGGTGTCTGAGGCAGGTAAATATGTGAGTAGCTGGTGGTGAAAATCCAGGTGTGTTGTGGCCACAGGCGAATTATTTTCATTTATAGATATGCTGCTGTTAGAGGTGAGATGGAGGGGCAGGGCTGTAATCTGCCTTTTTACAGGCAGCACAGATGTTGTTTGAAATTCTTTGTATTCTTTGTATTCCCTCCAAAGCTCGTGTAGCTTAATTTTGGCCACAGCCCATTGTGAGGATTAATTGAGTTCACGTCAAAATTAGCTGCTTCCTCTATCCATGCAGACAATCTCAACACCACGTTGGTGATAATAAACAGACAGTAAAGCAAGCAGAATAAAAGTGGGCAGGTTTCTGGGCAGGTTTCTGGGCAGGTTTCTCCCTGGGGGTGACCGAGGTGTGCAGACTGAGGGCCGCTGAGCCCAGGGAAAATTGCTCCAAGTGCCCAGAGATGTGTCAGAGGCACTTCCCTCGGGGACAGGAACACACAGAAATAATTAACTCTGCAAATGGTCCCACGAGGGCAGTTCAGAATTCTCCTCCTTGGGAAGCAGATGGGAGCCATCAAGGCCACCCTCCCTGCCTGCCTTGGCTGATCACAGGAGGTTTTGGCAGCAGTGGGAGCAGCAGTGCAGAAACATCTGCTGCTTGGTCCTGAAGGAGTGGTTGCTCCCTCTTGCATCCTTTGGGATTAAAGAGTGGGCAAGGAGCCAAAGCCTGGGCGGTTTTTTGCCCTCGTGCATCATTTTATTCCACTTGGTCTGCTAATGTTTGGTAACAAGAAGTTCTGCTCCACCTAATCCAGCTCTACCCAGCAGGTGCAGGGTTTAGGAGCTGGGTCCAAGAGAGGAGTTTGCAGCTGAAGAGTTTGAGCAGCAGCAGGGAACAACCTCAGCTTTGCTCAAGGCTTGCTTCTGGGTTAGGAGCATAAACAAGCAAAAGTTCTGCAGCATGCTTTAACTATCTGAAAAACCCCTAAGAAACCAGGCAAGGAGCAAAACCCTCAGAATTTTTGTCTAAGAAGCAGCACTGGGACACGAGGGATTACTCTGCTTAGCATCTGGCATGTGTGGCAGCCTCTCTCATGCGTGGAAGCAAAATAAATGTCTGTCTGCAGCTCCTTTTGTTCATCAGGGCTGGGTTCATGCATTCCTGCAGAGAAGAGCTGCTGGAAGGAGATTTCCATGGGTGCCATGCATTCTGCTGGGCTTGTGTTATCTGTGATTATGCTGGGGTGGCTCCTGTGGGAAGCCAGTCTGTGGATCTGCCACATCCCCTTGTCCTTTCTGCTGGGTTGGGCTGGTTAAGATCACACTGCTTTGTCTGTTGATTGTTTTTTAAGGGAATTTGCTGGGTTTGTGTAGGAATTGATGGCAAGGGGTTGTTCTAAGCTTTATTCTGAGCTGGAATGTTTGTAGTACAGCAGTCTTTTCTCCGTGGTATTCATGCCTTCAAGGTGGAGGGTTTGCAAACAGCTGCTGGAAATGAGAGGAAGCTCTTGGAGTGGAATTTGGGCAGCTGGAAGAGAGAGAAATGGGGTCTTTGCAGAAAGCCATAGCTCCCCTGGCCTGGATACTCTTCCAGCAGTGGACAATGCAGTTCTGTGCTTTTGGATGGTGATGGGGAGCATAAAATGTGGACTGGGTGGCAGCTGGGCTGCTGTGACTTTTTGTGTGGGAGGGTCCTTATTTTCTCCAGGAAAGCTGAATTGGTTATTGTTCTCTCTGGAGGATGGGAATCACAAAAGAATGCTGCTTCCATTTATTCTCCTTACAGTTTCAATTCAGTCCCAGCTACTTATTGTCACCGCTGCTTCCACAAAATGTTTCCAGTTCTGGAACAGCAAATTAAAATAACCTCCAACCCATTTAAAAAAAGGCTCCATGTTTTGTTTGTGTAAGATGGCAGCTTCCTTAAAACCAGAGTGACATTCCTTCACTGGAATCACTCTGAAATACACAGAACTGTGTGTGAGGGTGTCTAAACTGCCTTGCAGATCAATGTCTCCAGCACCACCACGGTTTATTTGTAGGAGCTGTGCTTAGCAGGAGCAGGAGCTCTCTGTGCCATGTAGCAGTCAGGATTCACAGCTTTCCTGCCAGATCTACTACTCCAGGAATAAAGAGTTCCTTTGTTTACAGGGCTGAGGGGGGGAAAGCACCCTCCAGGCTGTTGTTTCTAGCTCCTGCCATGTGATAGAACACGAGCGTGCCGTGGCTTGTGGGATCTCAGACTGGCATCCTCACAGGGAGGGGGCATCTTCAAGGGCAGCTGGGAGCTGACACTTTGTCATCTCGCCGTGACGAGCCCTGAAAGGAGCTGCTGACAGCACTGGGGGATGTGGTGGTAACAGAAATGGGATGCTGGCAGAGTTAGAGCCAGGGGTTTGTGTTCAGGAGGGGAATTATGCCAGGTGTGGAGCGCTGTCTTGTGGGGAACACGCAGGTAATGGGAATTTCCTGCCTAATGAATGGCTTCAGGCTCTGCTCTGATGGATCTTCAAAATGCTCTTGCTGTTTGTGGATGTGATTGGCAGATGTAACCCCTCTCCCGCCCCCATCCACAGCTTTCCCTCCCTAGTCTGAGCCAGCCATTAGACCAAAACATAATCAAACCTGGTATTTCCAACCCAAACTAGGCATTAATCAGTCAGCATAGGGTTTTTGAATTTTTCCTAAGAGTCTAAGACAGACACCTGAATCCCACTGAAATGCACACGTGTATTTTTGAACCGTTCAGCCACACTATTGCATATAATCCAATGATGATCTTTTATCAACACCTTCTGAATTCCATATAAATATCTGCTATGTGATATTCCCATCGCCCATATCATGTTTGAAAACAATAATGCTCCCACAGGTTTTTTTCCCCCCTCTCTATTCAATTTTACCATTTGATACCCAAAAGTGCTTCCAAGGCTCAAGAGAACCCAACTTCCCTCAGCTTCCTCCTTGTCTCTCATGTGAATTGCTGTGAATTGCATGGGTTTTCTTAACCTGGACAAACCTGAAGATACAGGACACTATAAAAATGTGCAAATAGCATCGGCCCTGCTGAAGTGTGACGAGATTTTTGCCTTCTTAAGCCACGTGCCAACTTTGCCCTGGGTGCTGTTATCCCTTCAGGATTATTGGGAGAGTTTGATACTGGTGTTGGTAACAAGACATAAAGGTCCTGTGGTTTGAAGATGGGAATGATGGAAGTGCAAAACTGGAGACATCTGGATGCAGCCTCTGCTGGTGGGAGGCACTTCAGCCAATGTTTACACCAGCAAGAAACAGTATTTGGAGCCTATTTGCTCTATTAATAAATAAATAAGTAAAGGCAGGAGGATTTATTCTGCCTTTCCTGGTGGAAAGCTTCATCTACAGCAGCTGCCTCCATGAGCCTGCCTTCCCCCAGGATCTCTGGGCCACCTTTAGAGGTGATGGACTCTCCAAAATTCATGGTGCACCCCACAGGAAAATTGAGAAGAGCATCTGGAGTGATCAGGCTCCTCCAGGAGTGCTGTGCGAGCTGGGTTTGGCTGTTTGTCTGCATTTGACTGCATTAGAGACAAATGGCAATAAATCAATAAATTATGCACATCTCTCACTTTCTCTGCCTCTTCCAAGCACACAAATGTTTGCAGCTACAGGGCGATGAAGATTGCTCTCCTTACTGTAATGACTTTATTCCGTGGTGTGCTGTTTGTTTGCTTCGGTTAAAATTCGCCCCCTTTAGTGAAATTCCCTTTTCCTCCAAAGTACCACAGGCTCCCAGTGGAGGCTGAGGATATTCACTGCTTTCCAGAGCCAAGGGCCCCGTTTGAACAGTCTCTGCAGTCTGGCAGGGTATTTGGAGTGGCTCCATTGCTGCTTTAGATTGGCTTGGAGCTCAGTCACAGGGGAGAACTCTTCACTCAATCTGCGCCGTGCAGATAAGAACTGAGATTTTTCCGTGGAGAAATCGGACTTGTTTTGTTATTTCATTGCACTCAGAGGGCATGGAATTAACTATAATGTGCATTATTCTTGAGGAGTCCCCATTGCCTGGTTAATACCTGGAAGATGAAGCTCCAGAGGAGCTGGAACGTGTTGTTTGAACTCAACATTGTGCAATACAGAAAGATTTCTGTTCTTCTGGAGAGCCAAGAAATTGCTTATTGTCCAATAGGCAGAAACACATTTTTATTTTGATTTCTTTGGGGAAAATGCACTTTGGAAAGGAGGTGATTAGTAAAGAATAAAGAAACGTGGAGTAATATAAAAGATAGTGTTATTATTTAAATCCAGGTTTTGTGGCGTTGGGCTCTGGTTTGAAAAAAACCAACTTTGTGCCTTGGTATGAACAGGTGCAGCAATTGCTTTTGAAATGAGTCCAAGCAAGTAACATTAAGTGCTCATTTTACACCTCAGTGAATGCTGTGCAAAGAGCAGAACTTCCCAGCAGCATAAGCAGATATAATTCCATTGATAGCCTTGGCGCGGGCCCGTTCCCTTAAAGCAGCGGAGCAGTATCTGCTCACGCCTCAGTAACCAAAACCCATCACATTCTATAGGTCAGGATTTGTTTTGGGACAGTCCTCAGCCTTTTGAACGCTTCCCTTTCCAAGGTGAATGCTGCCTTCCCCAAAAGAGCTCCTGTTGCCCCAGTTCCTGGGGCTGGAGGAGCTGTGGGGCCGGCGCTGCCTCCCCTGCGCTGGGGCTCTGGAGCAGAACAGAACATTGCTGCACAATGGCAGCAGTTTTTGGCTTCCAACCCTTGGGAACTTCCCTCCCAGGGTGGAGAGGGAAGGGCTCCCAGCACGGAGGGGTGAATGCACTGCTGGGACGGCAGCCTGAGGAGCACTCCGAGCTCCTTCGGAAACACGGCGGCCCCGTGAGACCACGGTGTTCCCAGCCTGGAACCCAGGGACAAAAGGGTCAGGGAACCTCCCAGAGCCCAGCACTGCTGTGGGGCAACAGCTCTGCTGCTGCTCGGGAGGTGCACGAGCCCCTGGGGAATGCTCCTCCATTGGTGAGGAGAAAAATCATCTTGGAGAGGAGCCAGCAGGAGCAGGGCTCTGCAAACTCGCTGTTGATGGGGCAGAGGGGTGGCTTGGTCTCAGAGGTGTGACAGCCTCTTGTGAATGAGGAGCTGCCTTGGGATCGCCTGTGGCAGGTAAGGAATAGAGCTAATAGAGCTCATGTGTCTCATACAGCTCATAGATCTATACTGTCTGTAATAGATAGACTATATATTAGAGGTATAATAGAGGATACATATTATATAAAACATATTTTTATATATAATGTATTTTTTATATTTATATAATATTGAATAGGTGTATATATATTAAAA